>JASUDE010000222.1:19686-76140 GCA_034509685.1 Colletotrichum cereale | reverse complement strand
AAAGTGAATAAAGTGGTAGTGGTGGTTGTGATAGTATCATTTTTGGGGTGACCGAAATGCAGGGGTGACCGAAAAGTGGGTGCTTTGACTTATCATCAGCGATGGTTCCGGGTAATGCCGATTTTTCACTTGTTTGGTATGACTTACGGCAAAAGACTTTAGATACCATGGCATCGTGCGCTGCAGGTTGGTCATATAGACGCCGGGGTCGACACTCTGAATGGTATTGTAAGCGACGGTCGAGTCCTCTTATGGGAGTGAGAGTGGCCTACTATGCTGATTATTCCCTCTTCGGCCGCCCGTCGCGCGAACTCGGCTGCAATGATAACGTTGCCGGCTTTACTCCTGGCGTACTTTATCAACGCACTCTCATCCTTCGCATAGTCCATGTTATCAAAGTCGATCGGGGGATTGGGGGCTCTGGACGCGAAACCCGAGGACAGCCAGATAACACGAACCGAGTCCTTCGGTGCAGTTGCGGCCGCGACGGACAGCGCGGGACGGAGGAAGTGGGTAAAGAGAAAGGGCCCCAGTGCGTTGACGCCGAGTTGAAGTTCGTACCCCTGGGCTGTCTTTGACCCTTGAGGCGGAGTCATGACACCTGCGTTGTTCCAGAGGACGTCCAGGCGGTTCTCCTTGCTGAGAAACTCTTGGGCGGAGTGCTTGATCGTCGAGAGGTCGTTGAGATCGAGGTGCAGATATTCACAGTGTCCTCTTGACTGCGGGTACAAGTCCTTCAGCTCGTTGATCACAGCCATGGTCTTCGTCTCGGACCGTGCTGCGAGGTACACTTTGGCATTCCTACAGTAAAGGATCTTTGCGAGTTCCTTGCCCAGACCACTGGAGCTTCCTGTGACGATGAAGACCTATAAGAGATATGAGACTTGGGATGGACCAGGTGATGCATGTGCTGATTTACCTTGTTGCGCTGATCGGGCAAGGTTTCCTCTGTAAGACTGGCTTTCGGAGGGAAAGCATTTTTCAAAGCAGCACCCATTTTGATGCAGGTCCGATACGATATTGTTGCAGTCGTCTTGTGTATGGAACTTGGGAGAAACCGACTACGGCAATCGCGGTCTCTGGTATCTTATATATGTACAAGAATTACGTCCCAACTTCCACGACACTCATCACAAGTCTGCTTACGGGCCCAAGCCACCATGAAAGCGCTGGTGTAGTGTGCCGATGTCAGCGTAGATAACACAGTGGCTTGGGCGTTTAGATATGATAAATGCGTGGCGTTCAACCGGGATGAGAATCCAAACGTCCTCGGCAGTCATCAGGTCGCGGCTTTAGGGGCTTGGAGGTCAGCATATACCCGGATCTCACCCTCCGGAATTCCGCACTGTATTACGGAAATAGGAGAGCACTAAACTGCCGACAGCTGGCAATGCACCATTTCGGTTCGGATCCAATCACAATTCTGGACAAGTCATACGACCGGAGTTCGGGTTTCGAAGCCACCTACGAATCATTCCTGTTGATGCATGGCACAGCGAACAATGGGTACGCGGCTAGATAAGGCACCAGGGGGGGTGTCATGTGCAATAACTAGCTGCTGTCATAACTTTGCGCGCACACACGCGATCACCTATGGGGCGTAGCCAAGATATTCAGCCTCTCTCGTGCGGTCTCGACTGTCATGGTAGCCCTCTAACTCATAATAGGGTAAATCCAGCTGCTGACAGTGTGGTATTTCCATACCTGGCTGGATTGTAGCAGGTAGCTGGTGTTCGAATGACAGCGCAGGCCCAAAGTCGAAAGTCTGCTCCTTCAACTGCTGCTGCTGCTCTTCAGGAAAAGGGACTTGAGAGAGAAATGTGAAGTCAAAGTCTGGGTGAGTATAGTCGCTGAACAAGTCCAAAGGATCAGGTACATCTGGAGTCGTACCGCTTGTCGTCATGGTTGATGGCGATGTGTCCGTTGCCGAGGAGGTCGACTCATCTGTCTGGGAAGCTGATGTAATGACGCTCTGTGGATCTTGCACGCCTTGCTCCTGATTCTCGAGCTGCTGATAGCCTTTGAAGAGCGTGAGCTGGAGGTTTCGGGCAATTTCAATCACCTTGTGCTTCATCCCTTCTTCTACAAAGCTCAGCTCGCGCTCGATTTCGTTTTCGAGTTGCCGGCGAACCAAGGGCGGGAGCTCGCGGCGGAGGTAGTCCTCGTAACCGCCCAAGCTCGTGTCGGCATCCTCTGTACTATAGTCTATGCACTCTTGTCAGCATTCCCGACCCCGTACGTCGAGCAAGACTTCCGACTTACACGGTGAAGGGATCTCCCTTTCTCTCACGTCTGGGAAAAGGATGCTGTACACCTGCGTCCACTTCTGGGCCTCGGTAAGCTCCTTTGCGGACGTCTTCTTGCGCGAGCGGAGCCTCTTCTCCTGGTCTTGGGTGATGCCGTCGAGAACCTCCGGCTCGCGGACCTCGCAGGCGTCTGCAGAGCGGGCGTGCGCTTGGAGATCTGCCTGGGTCTCGAATGGTTGAGAGCAGCGCGGGCACGAAAACTTGGGGAGCGAATGCTTGCGGTAGATGTGTTCCCTGGGGAACTGTCAGTACCTTGATTGATCGTGCGGATAGCACGGCGGCATACTTGATGCGGTGGACATGATCCCAGCCTGGCCCGCAACAAGGGCGCTGGTTCTTGTACTTCCGAGGGTTGTGCTTGAAGAACGGGCAGGCGAGTTTCGCACCGTTTCCTCCGTCCTCATGGACCTTGGACAGCTTTGCCCGAGGCGGACGGTTTTCATCCCTATCGCTGTTTTTCTCCTCTTCTCCTTTGCTCTCTTCCGTTGACCTGTCATGCTTACCTGATCTCCCCGCTGATGGTTGCGCAGAAAGACCCTCAGCCCGCGCTGGCCGTTGGCTGCGGGCAGTACGCTTCTTTGACGCTGGTGCTGGTGGTGGTGCTGCTGCTACTGCCACGGCCTGATAAACCGATGATCTTAGATAGAGACTTGCTGTTTGAGAAGGAGAAAGGGGCGGCGGAGCAGCCATCAACGCATTGGGGGCGCAGAACTGGCTTATGGCAAGCCGAGGGGCTACCCCGACTTTCCTTCCCTTATCAGGGATGCAATTTGCTGTTGAAGGTGCTAGTTGCAACGGCGGCGGCGGTGGTGACGGTAGGGCTGATCTCGACGCCGGATCGCTTCGACGACTTGGCACCGGTGCGTCGAGGATAGACTCGAGGGCACTTTCTGTTGGTTGTGGCGCAATGAAAGGTACAGATGCTGGAGGGGGAGAGAAATCCGACTCGCCTTGGAACCAGGAGCCGGAATAAGTAATTCCCAATGGTGATTGCTCTAGCTCGGACGACTCATCTTCGGTCTTGACCTTCAGCTTCATGTCCAGCCAGCTCATGAACGACGACATAACCCTGTCTAGCATGGCCCTCTGAACTTTCTTGGACGGGTCCTCGGCTTCCTGAAGCACTTCATCTTCTGCGCCAGAAGAGCTGCTGCCGAAGTCCCCCCGGCTCCTGGGCTCTGGGATGGTTGGGCGGGATGCTTCCATCAGACCTGGAGAAGGCTCGCGGAGTGTGTCCACAGGTTCGCCCAATTCTTGTGTCTTGAGTCCCGCCAACACCTCTGATGACAGTTGGGGCTCAAAGATTCGAAGGTCAAGGTGTTTTGACACCGGGGACTTCGCGTGAAGATATTGCTTCCCCGCCTCTGCTTTGGAGAGAAAGCCTGGAGAACCCGTCGTGGCAGCGTCGGCTATGTCGTCATCGCGGGATGCGTGGTTGAACGCACTCCTCTTCGCCTTATGCCTGCTCCCGGGAAGCTGCGCCGATGAAGGCGTTTCGGGAGCGCCTGGATTGTGATCCGTCGACGGGAGTTGAACGCGGTGACGGCTGTTGTTCTGGCTCGGGACTGCAGACCCGGGTACCTTTTTCGGAAGCATTTCGCCCGAATTTCCATCTTGCCTGTCCGAGAAAGAACTGGTAAGAAAGCGAGAGCGACGACCTCTGGTCCTAGAGAAACGGCCTCTGGTCACAGGCCGGAGCGGATTCAACTCAGCCAGCGTCGTCTCGTGGCTGTCCTCTTCTTCCTGAGCTTCATCGGTGCTCACACGGTCATCGGCCGTCTCAAGATCCGATGAACGAGGCGAGCCGTCGCGGTGCCGGCTATCTCGGTCGGATGAGCCCGCATCGCCGGCGACGGGCTTCTTCCCCTTTTCTGGTGGCGGTGGGCTCATGGAGGTCTGTGTGGGGCCGATTTAAAGCCGGGGGGTGAGGGGGCAGGGTACGGCGAAGGCGGCAAATGAGCCTAGACGCCGGACGGAGGTGACGCGAAAATAAAGTTCTCGTGATCTGTACGTGATGGGATGACCGGGGCTCCAGGTTGGGATTCAGACGCATGGGGTGAGTGAATGTGGGTTGTTTGTTGTTGACAGAGAACCGGGCTGGGGCTTTTGATAATGGATTGAGCATTGCGAGTTTTACGCCGCGGCGCATAACTCGTGGGCGCGCGGCGCACTGCGGCTGACAGGGCCCCACTTGGCCGAGCACGGTTCTCCACTTTATATTCCCGCTCTGGAATCGGCCACGGTGCCCGGCCTCCTGTTCCTGGAGGATACTTAAAGACTGAGTATCTTATCGTGAGATTTGGCCCAAAGATTTTTAGGTTTAATTGCAGCTGGTATCTATGGAGTAAATTGTACAGCTTCAGTGGAAGCATGCTTGAGCCCAGTGCACAATGCACTCCGCACTCAAGCATGCAAGTGGTCACCGTACCCGTACCCTCTGTGAACAAACTCGAAGGCATACTTGTTGGTTGGAGTTCCAAACCTTGCGCTATTTCAAATACTCCAAGAGATGTCTCTTTGGGCGGTGTGGTAATATGGTAACCGGTAGCGAAGGACACATGAACGTGTACACACGTCCCAGTTTGCGAAGGGCAAGGAGAGCAAGGCGGCTTAACGGCTATACTATGGAAGGGTTCAACGTTTTGGCGCTCGCATAGTTCAATTGATATAATTCTCCCGAGCCAAATTGGGAACATCTGATGATTGGAGATGAATATCGGGTCATGGGGCATGAGAGAGTAGCTAGCACAGTGAGTGGGTATCTGAGTGAGTTGGCGAGTGAGTGGTGGGTGACGGTTGTGTGTGAAAAAGGGAGGGATGGAATGTTCCTAGCACGACAGAAGGGAAATCTAGAACGCAACTTGAGATCATCCCACCCCCGATGACAGGAAGGGCGCTAAAGATGACATTGGGCGCGCCCCATCACTCAAAGTCAGGGTGTGTTTGTCGCCCTGTCATGCTAACCAAGAGGCGATTTAAAGGCGAGCAAGGAGCCACCTTATCTACTCTGACGGTGGAAGGAAAGAAGGTAGAGAACTGCCTGCCCCTTCCTTTACCAATCACGATACGTTGATACCTACTTTACCTGGGGTACCTTAGGTAGGTACTTGTCGACGGTTCTTTCCTCTTTTCATCTTCCTCCTCCCTCTGACCATCCTCGGGCTGCAAACACGTGATTCCCGTCCAAAACCGCGAAAGGGACGGGTCCTCCATCTCCATCTCCATCCAACCAACCAACTACACCCACCATCAAACACGACAACAATGGCCTTCCATCTGTCTGCCATGCGATAAGCCCCTGCTTTGGATCACTCCCGAATCAATCGAGATGTGTATATCTAACCCGACAATCTTTCTTGTCTTGGCCTCCTGGCTCCGCATCTTCCTGCGAGCCTACCTACGGCGAGCGATATCGTGCCAACCGCACCAACCATTTGCGGCCGTCATCGCTGACCATGCATGCATGCCCTGCCTGCTACTTACTGTGCTGGGCTGGTCGCCCTTATCCTGACGCCAGTCACCAAGACACTCCAAGAAAATCGACCAGGATCCCATTCGACGAAGCCCTGGTCCCCCAGGAACGATCGCTGTTCAACGATGGATAATCTGTACAATCAACGCTCTCAGTCTGCGCCACTATTCAAGGGTTCTTTCCACCAACACGATCAAAGGGTCTTGGCTTGCATGTATGGCTGACAACAACACCAGTATAACTTAACTGGCTGTCCGACCTTTCTCTCGATACTTCTTCCTCTCACCTCACAACATGCACACGCGCATCTTGTCTTGCTACTACAGTCAGGTCTGTGTGAAAGTACGTGTGGTATCTTGATTTTGCTAACTACTAGTATGCATCAACTCGTTCCAAGAGAACCGTCACCGATCGTGGGACGCCTCAGTATTACAATACACCGTACGGATAACAGGCCGGCAAAGTTTTCCTATATCCACTTCTCGGCCGCAGATACCGTCATCCTTTTTATCTCCCTTTCTCTCCAAACACCGATTACCAAACCTTGTTGAGGTAACGCTTCCACGCGGGCATCGCCGCAATGCGTGCGCGGTATGCGTGGATCTCGTCCCAGTCAAGCTCACGTCGGCCAGTGTCGACATCCATCTGCGCCGTGCGGAGCCAGCCGGTACGCTTCCAGAGGAAGCCACCGAGCCAGAAGACGATCACAACAGGCAGAGCGAGGTACGACTTGAAGAAGCCTTCGACGCCGTTCAGCTCATCCTTGCCAGGGGGGGCAATAGCAGTGTAGAACTGTTCGTCTGGTTAGCGCCTGCTTACTTCTGTCTCGTTCATCCACAATGAGGATCTACATACCTGAGCAAGAAGGACGACAAAGCACAAGAAGAGGCCGATCCAGGAACCGGTGGTGCCACCGATCGCCTTGAAGGGAATCTCGTCAACGGTGTGGCCGTGGTACGCCCAAGCCTTGCGGAAGCGGATGTGTGCAAGGCAGATGGATCCCCAGGTAAAGACGGCGGCCAAACCCGAGAGAGCCAACAGCCAATCGAACACAACGGGTCCGCTTGCGTTGAGGTTGACGTACGCCAACGGTCCGAACATGAGAATTGCGAAGACGGACGGCAGGGGACGTCCGGAGCGGTCAATGTAGGTGAAAATCTTGGGCGCATATCCTTGCTGGGCCAAGGCAGTGAGGGTACGCGATCCACCGTACACACCCGACACACCGATCGACAGAACGGACACGAGAATGACACTGTTCATGAAGTGGTCGAAACCCTTGAGGTCGGCGTACTTGCCAACAAGGACGAAGGGGGAGGCCTTGACGTCAGAGTACGAGGACTCGGAGAGCAGAGAAGGGTCGTCGGACGGGATCAGCAGACCAACAAAGAAGAGACCCAAGATGTAGAAGCTGGTGTTTGATGTCAGTGAAGGTCAGGCAGAGTGGCGGGATGTTTAGGTACTCACAGCGAGATACGCCAGAACACCTGCTTGATAGCGCCAGGCAGGGACTTGACGGGGTTCTTGGCCTCAGCCGCGGCAAGACCGACGAGCTCAGTGCCGGAGAAGGAGAAGGCTGCCGTGACGAAGACGGAGCAGAAACCCTTGAAGCCGTTGCGGAAGGCGCCAGGGTCATACCACAGCTTGGCACCCTGGTACTCGCTGTATCTACCGCTCTTGGGTCCGCCACCGCACACGAGGACGAGACTGATGATCATGAAGATGACGGTAGCCGCGAGCTTGATGCAAGACGACCAGAACTCCTCCTCTGCGTAACCAATGGAACCGAAGATATTGATGACGAAGATGGCAACGAGGAAAATGGTAATCCAAACAGCGACACTGATTTCATCGTTCCAGTACTGAACAACGAGACCACAGACTGTCAACTCGAGTGGAAGAACGATGGCCCATTGGAAGACGTAGTTCCAGCCCATGGCGAAACCCCAGGAAGGATCGATGAAGCGGGTAGAGTAGGTGTAGAAACCACCGGAGACGGGGTACATGACAGCGAGTTCACCGAGAGCGTACACTTTTTCCACAATGTCAGCAACTGCGTATCCGCTGCCAAGGACGATCCTGAGCACTTACCGACGTTGAACATCATGATACCGACAAGGAGGAAATCGATGAAGAGGGCACCAGGACCCTGCGTCAGGTCAGTCAAACATGCTCGAGAAAAACGGCGACGAAAGCAGCAACGCCTCCGTCAATGGCAGTACTTACACCCTTGCTCAGAGCACCACCGGAACCGACGAAGAAACCAGCACCGATGGAGCCACCGATGGCGATCATGTGAAGATGGCGAGTGCTCATAGCACGGTCGAGTTCGACGATGCCACGACCATATTCGCGCTTCTTGAACGACGTAAGGTTCAGACCGGCGCGGGTTGCCCAGGCCTCCTCGCTGATGGCGCCACGAACAGCCTTTCCGCTGCCGGAATCGTAACCAGGAGGGCTGCTAATACCCTTCTCGTCGGCCTCGACCTTGGTGGGGATGACCCCTTCTTGAGCAGCCATGGCGATGATGTGCAACTTCCGCGAAGAAGTGGAAGCGGACTCAAGACTTGTGAGGGGTATGGACAGACAACGGTTGTCTGTTTGGAAGGAAAATTAGGCGGGAGCACGACCCGGGAGGGAATAAGAAAGAACGGAGAGGGATGCCGAGCTAACACGGGCAAGATGAGACGGGGGAAGTGACGAGCTTTATGAAGGAAATGCCGATCGAGACAGGAACCGGCGCGCAAGGACTAAGGGTTCTTGTCAAGGACGGCAAGCGGATACGGTCATGCACGGAAGGCCACTAAGAAGTCGCGCTCTGTTGACGATGGATAATTACACACAAAAAAGGAGGAGGAAGAGGTGAGAGAGTCAGGGATGGAACTGTGATGGGGGATGGTCTGTCCGGCTTTGCCCCTCTCTCTTCCTGCGTGAAGGGCTTCGAGGCAGGCAATCCTGGACAGAAACCGACCCTGCCCCCCCCCCCGTTTACTGTCGCATACGATGATGGTGGGATGGGGGCGATTTGACTTTCGACCGTGCGCCGATACGTACCGTGTCCTAAGGCAAGCCAGCGGGAACGAGGGAAGGCTAAGCCGTTGTCGAGTCTAGGTCGATTGGGCGTCGGGCTGACCGCGGACAGCTTTCCGATACGCATGATACGCTAACCAAGGGCACAGGTACGGATACAAATCCATATTCGGCCGACAAGAGGCACTACGCGGTCGCGGTCGCGGTCGTGGTCGCAGTCGCAACGGATGGTTTATGCCCCCTGAGGGGAAGGACGAGGATAGAATCCACAGCAACGGATAATCGAGCTGCTCTCCAAGCTCCTCTCCTACCCTTCGGGCGATTGCGCATCTGGGATTCAAAGCCCCAGATAGCGTAGGCGGCGCTGGTTGGCCAATAGCCATGGTGTCACTTGAAGCCGTTAGCAAATGGCTCCGCAGAGTGGCCGCCCCCTGGCTATCCGCCCACTGTGCGCTCTCCCCCCCAACGTTATCTCAGAGTCCATTCAACCCTCCGTCCCCCTCGAACCAGTGGGTAAGACTAGAGCGCAAGTGGAGTGAAGAGCACGAGTCTTTGGGAACTAAGACCGGGGTCTAGGTCGGTGAAGGAGGAGAAAAGGGCCAGTCAGTGGACCAAGGCCGCGACACTGGAGACGAGTCCACATACGCTAATCTGGGATGGCCTGCTTAACACTTGGGGCAGTCTGCGCGCGCGTCCGTCTCAGCCGGTATTCGGACGGATAGGTAGTCGAGTACCGAATTTGTGTCGGTATCGAAGAGGCTCACCGGGCAGGTGATGGAATTGATCGTTGTCAACAAGCCACCCGGACAAAATCTTGTCTGCCTTTTGAGTAAGGTTGCAGCGGCTCTTCTAGAAGTTAGTGCTTGGCACGGCACGGCACTCGCGGATACTGGCTGGTGGCCCTCCCCCTCGCCTTGGTACATAACCTGCGTCGCCAAGTAAGCCACTCCGAGGCCCTCCACTGTTGGCTTTCGCTCGCTCCCGCAGACGACGAGCTGGTCTGGACGCACATGCGGATGTGTGTGTGGACCAAGGCGGAGGGGCTGATCTTGGCCGCCCCAGGTTTCTCTGTCACCCTTGCACACCCCCGACGTCGTGCAGTACATGGATGCGACAGGGGGCTAGGGGTCTAGCAACTGCACTCGCACACAGACATACCTACCTGCCACACACCCAGGGCCACAGATCGGTCTCAAGGCTTCCAGCGTCGCTGCGCTAGCCTTGGTTGCCGGTGATGTCGCATGATGGCTTGTGAATCGTCGGCTACGTCAACCCCGCGCGCGCGGTAGCGTCATGGCTTCTGGACCTGGCCGAGATGAGAGCGTTTTTGGGACACGTCTGATTGTGCCGCCACGAGCATCGGCTTTGACATATACCAGTTACCTTTATTACAGCAAGGAAATTCGTCAGATATTGCTCTTATGCCAACCACCCGAGCATGCAAATGGCACCAGGGGGGGAGGGGGGACTATGGGAAATTGAGTTGCGCGCCCCCTGTTCGATTCACCGCGTCCTCGCCCCTCGCGCGCCGGCGTAGGCCCTATCGCGGCTGTGTCGCTGCTACAGCTGCCACACGAATTACCGTCTCAGTTGACACACAAATCCACGGCCTAATTATGCCCAACCAACTGTCGGATAGTGAGTGGCCCCCCCTGGTAGGACGGCGTGGGATTCCACTCGCCATTATCGCGCGATAAGACGTTGGTGACAGCATTTGATTATGACGTCTGCTGGTGGTGCGCCGACTGTTTACGATAGGTGCGTTCGGAACTAGCCTGTACGGTTCGACTGGGTGGTGGCCATACGATAAGTGTTGGATGGTGCCCGCGGCTCATCCCATTTGTCGAACTCGTTGCGAACGAGCCATCAAATGCGCCGGCTTCAATCAATTAGCGTGTGCCACGGGAGGGCGAATAGGCTGCACTCCATGGATGCTTCCTGGTATCTTGCGCTGACATGCATATCCAGTAACCTGCTTCTATGATACTCATTGCTGGTTAGTGTCTCGGACATGCCATTTCCCTGGCTTGGCCACCAAAGAACGAGTCACCCAGTCTATACCTACGCAGTAAGGATATACCTGCATGCAAACCGGTTGGCATGCGTATCCCGGCATCACACGCTCCTCGGGCAGACCAAAACCTTCTGTCGTTTCTTCTAGCGGCCTTCTACTTGCCACCCCTTGACCCAATCCCACGCTTCCCTCTCCCTTCCACTCATCTTGATTCGTCTGGCTGACGACGATCCCAGTTTCTCTGAGACTCCCGTACGTCGCGCCCCCTCAAAGTTGGTATGAAGTCACGCGCCTCCTCTCTGTGCTTCCCAACATCAGACAGGCAGTCGCTCCGGACGGAAGGCTTATCTGCACGGCTTTCTCTACAGGCACAGAGACACACCACCCATCTTGATCCACAATCGTGCTGATCTTTTGGGGCTGTCGTACCCATAATCCACTACACAACCCATGTTCCAGCAACCTAGGGGTGCTCCAGTCTAACTGGGGGTCAACTCGGGGAACCACCTAGGAGTGTATTCTGTATCTTACTCCAGCTTACGCCAGGACGAATGTGTGTCGCTCAGGGGGGTGGGGGGAGAGCTGCCGGGGATGACACCGCCAGCACGGATTTCTGTCTACAACAATCAGAACGGATACACTGCACTAGGTAGGCCCAGGCAGCTCTGCTAGTATGGTTCGCGGCACAGCGGGGCGCGGAACGTTGCACGACTCAGTTATCATGCCAGTCAAAGTGGCCGCCCTAGATTTATTCGCGGGACAGCCTGGTTCATAGTGCCTGGGAAACTGCATAATACCGCGCTTATGGTACTGCTGCAGCACCCCTTCAAACTGCCACCAGCCTGGGGACTCATTTGGGGGTTGTCGAGAATTGCCACAAACATATCATTATGTACTTTCGAGGGACCCGTTGGAGACCGGTTCCAAAGGCGTTCGTCCTATCCCACCGTCGTCCGACTGTCGGAATATTTGTATAGCCCCGTCTCTGGTTGCAGCGCCAACGTAGTCTACCGAGCATACTCCATTCTCGGGAGGCAGGGCAGGTAACCAAGAAACAGCCCATATTTGGCGGCGCGGCATTCGTAGGCGACCCCGTATCCAAGATTACTTAGGGGCACTCATCACTCGAAAGGGCAAAAGGCCCTTCTCCGGCCGCCTTGGCTGAAGCGGTCGGTCTACCGCTTCCAGCCGTGCTGCGGCAATGCAACCAATATATGCCAACGGCGTGACGGAAGGGAGAGAGTAGAGAGAGAGATCACAATCACTACATTCCGCCAGCGGGGACTGAGCGGGGCGGGGCGCCACACTACCTACTCGGGACGTTGGGCCCCTGCTACGAAAGCGCGGGATGCAGAAGCAAACGTACTCTACTATTAATTATGTACTACGTACTGTTACTGTCGCATCTGACAGGTAAGTGAGCTTCTCTGCATGGAAGCCATGGTGGCCCATGGCCTACCCCAGAAGACGCCGGTTTCTGTAACATGACCCTCCTCCGACGCACAGCTGTGGAGATGGTCAGCTTACAGAGTCCCAACAAATACAATCCGACGTGGCGGATTGGATTCGCCAGGCTTTCATCTGGGGGAAGCGCGGCGAGGAGCCCCCTAATTCGCACACGAGATGGATTCTCGTACGTAACGACATGTAATAGGCGTTGGCCTCAGCTCTCTCGGTTCTTATCTCTCCAGACTTGGCGTGGGCGAGGGGGGGGGTTGGTTCTCCCCGGGCTCGGACTGACCGAATCCTGGCTTTCTTGTGGATATCGAGGACCCGCTTCGAATATCACTCCGTAGGTTGTAGGCCGCTGGTTGCAATTTCGCAGCGGGCTGCCGCTTTATTCAGCGCTGATTATCGGGGATCAGCATTGCGTGACTTGGATGGCCGATCCGTGCTGGCTCCTATCAAGAGATGATCTATATCCGGCGCCGACGATGGATGACAGATCCGGCTTGTTACGAATAAACTATCAACGACTCGCGCGCAGGGGCCGAAGCTGCAGCAGCAGCAGTAGCAGAAGCAGCAGCAACCGCAGCTGAAGCAGTGGATATCGTGAGTTGTCCCACTTAGGCAGAGAGTCCTTGTTGCCTAAGCAATCGACGTCCTCTGACTGCTCAGGGTGTTGGCTTCCGAGAAAAGGGGTTTGTCTGCCGAGATATCGTCTGTTGTTGATTGCGCTCTGCGACGTTGCCAGCCAGCTAGAAGACAACGGCCGCGTTGAAAAACACACGCTGCAAGGGCGGCGGCCTTGCCGGGTCGGAGATATCTGCACATGCGGCAAGGGGTATCATCTGGATCGCCTAGTCTCTCGGCCATCCAAGCTGAAGATAAGGCGACCGTGGTCCTTGACGATGGCGCCCTGCCCTGCACTGGCTGAGGCGGCGAACGGGAAGCTAGGCGATGGATGGCACCTGAGGAGTGCCGCTGCCGCTCCTAGTCGCTGAAGGGCTTGGGATGGCCTGCTTGATGATCGCCGCGGCATGGCATGGCCAAGGGCTGCTGTACTGATAAGGCGATGGCCGTGTTGGAAGGGGGGAGGGGAAAGGGGATAAACGGGGGGGGGGGATTTCTGCTTCATGTCCCAGGGCTGAACGCCCGCAGCCAGGTAGCGGGAAGGAACGGCCAAGCCGGCGCTACTCCTAGGCTCTTCGACCGATTCGGTGCTATGGTAGGATGGCGGCGGCTTCTTATCATCTCGTTGATTGCGTGTGCGGCCACAGGCCTTTGACATGTGCTCTGACTGGCAACCGGTCGAAGCCCTACAAGGCCGGCAGGCCGCAAGACGCCGGCCATGGTGGACCTGGTCTGCTGCCGGGATCCCGGTGATGCCGGCGATGCATGGCGGCGGACTGAACGAAGTACATTAGGTAGGGACCTGGTTGATGCAGGTCGCGACACCTGCGGCTCCCGTCAGTCTCGACACTGGTCTCGTTGGAGGACCTGCGCAAGCGGACGACGACGACAAACCCAAAGGGGCCAGGTGACTGGACCTCAGCTACAAGACCTGTGTGTGTATGTATGCGTCTCCTCCATCACTCGTGAACGTGCCAATGAGATTCGCGAGCTTGCGAAGGATTCCTGTTCCCTTTGCTGTCCACAAGCCACCACAATGGGGAAATACAGCCGCATTCCACCGCCAGGAGCTCGTTTGGGCTTGGTGCCGGACCGAGGATTACGAATCCTTTTCGGGAGCCCTGTTTCGGGATCCCTCTTTCGTTCAGCTGGCTCGGTCAGCTTGCTGCTCAGCGTCGTCGTCGACGATATTATATCAACAACATCCGACGACCGACGTTGTTCATCCCCCCCCAGTTTTCCCAATCAACGTCTTCTCTTAAACCCCTCCCATCTCGTAAACCCCATTTTCCCCGCGAATCCACGTCTCGAAAGGAGGGATAGGAGAGCCCCCAAAACGAACTCCATTCATTACTTGATCAAAACGACCAAAGACCATCTTATTACGTACGTTTACGGCCTTATTTTTTGGGGACCCGGGGCCGGCATCTCCACACCGAGTCTCCATCGCCCACGGCTCACACAGAGGAGGGGGGGGCAGACGGCTCCATTTCCCCGCGATTTGCATCCCGCGAGCCGACGCTTGCCGCGGACCAATTTTTTTTCTTAAACAAAAAAAACTTTTTACGTATTAGAAAAAAAAAAGGGAGGGGGGTGGTTGCAATTATGGACCCGTCAAAGAAGGTCTCTGATCTGATTGCGCGTGACGTCCGGCGACAGACTGTCCCCGTGGATGGAGAGGACGATGACCAGCAGGAGCAACAGCACCAGCCGCAGTGGCGGGATCCAGAAGACGTGTCGCCGCCGCCGCCATACGAGACGTCCTCGGCCGCCTCTGCCTCCGACTCCGGGAACCCTGGCACCGCTGTCCTCACCGCCGTCCCGTCCTCGTCCCGGCCCTCTGGTCGCGAGCTGGGGGACGCAGACGGCCTGCGGAGCTCCTGTAGCAGCTTCGGGGAGGACGACACAGCCGGGCTTCTCGCGGGTGGCCGAGGGCGAAAGGACGGCGCCGCGAGCGAGGGGTACCTGCTTACCGCGCGGCCCAGGCTGTCGCAGGGGCAGCGGGACGACGACAACGGTGACGGGGGGTACGCGAGGACGGATCCCATGTCGGCCGAGGCGCCGGGTCGGTGGGAGAGCCAGATGGGCAACCCGGGCTGCTGCTTCTCCAGCAGGGGAGGATGTTGCTTCTCAGACCGCGGCGGCGCCTGCTGTTCCGATACGGAGGGGTGCTGCTTCTCGACCAACGGAGCGTCCTGTTGCAGTGGTTCCTCGGGGGGCGGGAGGCCGCAGCTGTGATGAGTTTGCACTGCCTCGCAGTTCGTGTGATGGGGGCTGGGTGATGTGACACCGGGCTCGCGGGCATCAGCGGGGGTTGTTTTTTGTTTATGATTTACGATTCTTTCGTGAGATTTGGCCCTTGAGTATCCCACGTGTTTGTTTATTATCTCGCCCATAGCAGCCGTCATGCGGGCAACAGCGATCTCTTCTCGCACTCGCCATGGCCATCGTCAGAACCGATCAGTCAGCGAGTGAGTGATTGTCTTCTCACCCCGGCGATAATCTCAATGGTGCACCTGCTACGAGACTATGTGAGGGCTGCTATGATTTGTACGTGTACTAGCGGACTGTCTAGCCGGCTACCCGCTTGTTGTTCTGGGTATTGCAGTGCCCGGATGGAGAGGAAGGTGGTCTACGATGTGGTGGAACTCACTGGCAAACACGACACTCCTTCGTGGAGCTGGGTCTTTCTATTGGCTCCTCCAGGCAGATTCGACCAAGCATGGAAACTAATGGGATGTCATTGTAGCAGGTTGGATTTGGATATCTTGAAGACCACGAAGGAGACAGCAGTCAACTTTGGAAGAGGCTCGGCTCGGGTTAGGTCTGCTCGATTTCTGTATGTGGGCTCCTCTTTTCAGTGTCACCTTTCATCCCTTTCTCTCACGATGTATCGATTGAGGGAAAGAAATCCAAGCATCGATTTGGATAACCGGTGTGAGTTAGGCGGCGAAAGATTGGCTCTTTGAGAAGCTTAGGTTAAAATGGCCGAGCATTATCAGACAGTGACATAGTGGGTATATTAAAATAGATGGATGCCTCCTCGCGCCAATTGGTTCAATAATCCTCCGAGTCCTTCTGGTTCCAGATCTGAATCTCAGTCTCTTTAGAGCACATGTACTCCTCCCAGGGTATGAGAGGTTACATGTGAGTACTGACAGTGAGCCCACCGTACTTTTCCCTTGGCCTGCGGTCCACAGCTGTCCACCGGCACAAAGGAAATCAGGGTATTACATGAGGGAAAATTAACCAAGAATTCGCGTGCTTGGAGAGCCATTTCATTTATCTCATATTCTTGGTGGGAGCAGATATCATGCTTTCGCTATCATTCGCCATAGCGGGCGTCACTTCCAGCACTAAAGACTGTAGGCTATTGTCTCTAGATGTGGTTGGTCTGGCCGTAGGACTTGCAGACATGTAGCTTCATGGAAACCGGTCTCGGTTGATCTCCAACCAGGCCAAAGTGCAAAGCGACATGTCACCCCTCACAGCACCCGGGCACCAAGAATGATGGTGGCAGAGGCCATTCCGAGCAGTGTCAAATCCGCTTTGCCGGCGGCTCCTGGTCGAACTAAGTTATCGACGGAGTATGTCAGACGGGCGAACGTTTGCCCTCCGATGTTGTCGACAGGCGAGCTTGTTGGCTGAGGCCCGTCTCTTATCTCTGAACCTCCACAGAATCATTGGGTTTTATTCCATAAAAACTTATCGGCGAGCTGGTTTGGGTACAGTTCACTCTCGGCCAACTCCGTGGATTGATCTAACTTTGATGATGGTCCAACCTTTCATAGTATACCACACCCGATTACCGAATTTGATCTTATTAATTTGATCAAATTACCTCTATTTCTGCAAAGACACCGCCCGCCCCCTTTATACGACGTGGGATCAACATGTCTCCTACTATATATGGGTAGCCTTCGGTCTCAGACCCTGAATACGTTCGAGTATGAATTGCTTGACACGTTATTGAGAAGGCGTAGCTTCACCCGAATCGCCTCAAAACATACAAGATAGCAGGAATAGATTCTTTAATAGAGACAATCAGTAAGTAGGCTAGATAGTGTAGCGAGGAATCTAGAAACAGCTGGCCTTGGTCTAACAACAGGGCGGAGTGGGGCGTTGCGACTCATCGTCGGCGCGTCGGCTGTTGGCTAAATCTTGCTTTCCGGGCATACCTGCTGGCAAAGACGGCTGAAGCCGAGTAAGATAAAATCAATCAACCATATATCTGTCTGGTAGCCGCCAGGCGCCCGTGGGGCGGCTTTGGTCCTGTTATGCTTGTTGGGTCCTAACACTATAGCTTAGGAAAAGCTTTTGACAAAGAATGAATCCGAGCGGAATAGGAACAAGACCATAACTAATAGTATAACTAGAAGGGAAAACAACCCAAAAGACTGCCCAAGCAAGAATGCTGATAAACACAAATGCTCGAAAGAGAAGCTGATATCTTGACAACTTCCAGAGGTTCATGTAGTTGCCCAAAACGACGGCCGTAAAGACATTTAGAGCTTGAATAGAAAAAATAGGAACATAAATAGAAATAAATAAGTCAGTGACATTTATCACACTGACGTAAAAAAAAGTCCATATTGTTAGAGCCAGGATTTGGGCACAGGCTAAACAAATAACCATATTCATCCATCGAGACTTCATTGAATAGTGAGACAGTGAAGTACGAGCGTCGCAATGTAGTCCTTGAAGAAAGGTGTCCTGATTTGTCGGCGGAATCTCGTCGGCTTCGGCTTCTCCAGATAAGAGGGGTTCATCGTGAGATACGCGCCCTTGATGACTTTCGTTATAAGTTCCTACGCGTTCGTAGTCGTCTAGTGGGATCGTCTCAAATGCTTTTTGACGAATCAATCGGTTGTTTGAAGTGCTCAAAACTGAGCCATCAGTCCTATGTGCATTTACTTGAACGATGGCTGTGAGGTGACGGAAGGCTTCGGCTTTGTTAGTGCAGCGTGTTATAACTTCTTCATTACCGTTAGCACAAACATTAAAAAGTCGTGATTCAACTCCAATTCACCTAGTAGCCACTGTCCCAGACCTTCTGTGTCGTTGCCTCCAGCGATCTCAGTCTCCAACAGAACATAGTCAGTAAAGCTTCTTTCTAATTGATGACTCAACTTACCATTTTGATATGACCGTACCAAATCATCGATCTCCGTTCCGATTTGGCTTTCACTTTCTTCAGCTTTATCCCCGTTTCCAACTGTTAGGACAACTACTGCAACAGGGCTGAGCAGTAAAAAAACCGGTAAAACCTGGCCAAAACCCCACTGGTTCTGCGCCTCCATATTGACCCCAGCTGAGCTTCGCGCAATCCATAACTGCATGGTGACCCATATCGATGACACAACTAGCCAGTAGAGCTTCCGAAAAAGAAGTAAGCAGAATAACTTTACAGGTTATTACAAGAAGATATTATTAAAAGACTCACATCTGAGAATTCTGATACAAATAGGTCAAGAAAAAGCTTCGCAGTCAAATACAACCCAATCAGCATATCCAGTGGCCGAAGAGCATCTATAAGCCTTTTCTTTGTTGTTCCGATAGAATAAGATTGATACCGCAGAATCATGCTATCAATTTTGCGTCTTACCCAGTTTCCGACCTGCTCTCGAATCTTTGTTTTTGCCAGATCCGATGACAACCCGAACATCTTGATGGTGCGTGTGGTAAAACTAAAAGTAAGAAGTAAAATAGAGATAATGTGGGACTCATATTCAGGAGTTTGCTTGATCTCTTTAAACTGCTCGTCAATTTGAGTTGTGATATTTTATTCGTAAATCCAGGTCTGTTTCGCAGTATGTTCATGGAAAAAGCAGCGAGCGTTCGACCAAGATTAGGCTGCATTTTCGAAAGATAAGCGACTACTTCCAAAATAGGCTGTTGGCACGATTGTTGTGAGTAGTCCTGCGACTAAGATTGCCATGAATCCAATTCTCCAGTTTCTTTCCGCTTGGTGTCGATACATATATCCTCGGAGACCCGAGAGGCAAGCTGTGTGAGTGAGGTTTGAGGACCAGGCCAGATAAGTGATGAGCTTCCAGTGATAGGTCGAAGTATAGCATTTGAGCCCAATGTATCCGCTCAATAAAATTCCAAGGCCCGTGAGGATCTGTATATCGCATAGGCTCAGCAGTATCTATGGCAATATGTTAGACCATGTCTTAAAAGTTCCATTAAGGAAACTGTCCTATTGCTTGCCTTTGTTGTAGCAATGTCCCAATTTTTGTGTTTAGCGAAGCGCTCACGAAGCTTTGAGAACATGCTAACAAGCTTCACGTCAATCACGTTAGGTTTCCAATCTTTCGCTCTGCGGCCCGTTCCGTCCCGCTTTGGATCTTGTAGCGGATCTTCGTATGGATCAAACGCCAGAATGTAGCGGATTATGACGAGAATCACGACAAGCCAGGCGGTGCCGAAGAACCCGATCAAAACCTAAAACTTTGATTAGCACTGATTGCAAGCATGATTCCAAGGAGTAGAGTAGTCGGAAACACTCACCCCAATGCCATCAACATCTGGATTAGGTTCGAGTTCAAATCGATGAACTTCACAACTGGGGTTGCAACTCATGCCTTGCAGTTTTGTACGTGCTCCGAAGATAGTGCCTGTAAAAAGCTTAGTCTTGCTTTAAGTACGAAGTCTATAAGTGTCAACTGAACTTGAGAATGTTATGTAAGATTTAAGAAGTGGAAGATTCAGAAATTGCAAGTGGAATGGCAGCATGGTCATGTGTTATAGTATGCGAGTTGGTGTTACTTGAAGCAGGCTACGTTACTAGCTCTTGGCCTGGTCCTTAGCGCTGACGTACAACCAAGGTACTTATTTATCTTCTGGTACCAGGATAGGTTGAGGCCCAATCTTCCAGCCAAAAGTGGTGTTACGCAGCATTTCCAAATTGACGCCGCTGCCGTCATCTCGGTGAGTAGTGTTCCAGGCCCGTAGGAGACGACTTTCCGAAATAGCTTTAACTAACTATTTAGTATATACCAAACTGTTGATTATTAAATTGAATAGTATCATATATTACATATGTGATTGGTGTATATGACTGAGATAGCTTTACTGGGTCGTTAGCACGATTAGGGTATAGCGCTGATCATGTGTTTTTGGAACTGCGTAGATTGTATTAGGTATCCCTCTAGAAAGTAAGGTCTTTTAAGGCTGTTATTGCTAATATAGAAGAGAAAAACACCATATATATAATATGTATCTACATAACTTCTTACTTCCTAAAATAGCCCTATTCAGCTTCTCAATATGGCTAGTATTCATACCCAAGGCTATAAGTAAATTAGTTAGCCTAAAGCAGTCTGTAGCCTCCAACTTCTGTAATAAGCTTCTCACTTGCGTGCAGTAATATCTCTGATATCGCTAGGTTTGCTTATTAACTATACGGTGCTTCATAATCTAACATATTGGCCGTCGCGACATGACTTGCAATCACCAGCAGCATCAACATCATGGAGTACACTTGTATTTCAGAAAGCTGCATATCTGAAAGACTGTATTCCAGGATACTCTGACACCTTCCATTAAATTACAAGTGAGTGTCGGGGGTATCTGGTCGTGCTTCAAATCATTACATCCACCGGCCGCAACATCATTTCTAAATATACCTTAAAGGCACAGTCCACTCATTTCGTCATATCCGCTCAATAATTGGAAGCACAGGACGCAAACAGCTCCTTCCCTCTAGTGGAATTCGCCCATGCGGGGGCCGAAGTACTCGCCCTCAGCGAGGGTGAGAAGACGGCACGGCTTGCCCTCGCAGCCCTCGGAGACGACGGTGTTACCCCACCATTCAAGCTCAACGTCTTGCCACTGGAGACCGAAGAAGATGACGATTCCGGCAATGGCAATGCCGCAAGAAAAGGCAGCGGAAAGCACAAAGTTGTACTGCGGACAATGTTAGCTTCAGGAGTACGGTTGCCGAGTGTCGACGACAACTCACCTTGGACCAGAGACCCAGGAAGCGACCCTTGAGGTAAACCCAAGAGAAGTACGCAATGGGAACCGAGGGCCAGACGAAGGACATGTTGTAGGGAGCCCAGACGATGCATCCGTACATGATGGCGACGGGGTGAATCTGGCGGACCCATTTCCACTTGGGGAAGGCCTTGTTGAGGCCCCAGAAGAAGAGGACAACGGCGACGCCTATCGACAGGGTTAGTAATCTAGGATAAGGCCAGGGGTATAGGCCTGGGAGCGGCCAGGGCTAAGCTTACCAAGGGGGAATCCGAGAAGTGTCGCAGTGTACTGGCCACCAGCGCCCCAGATCTTCTTAGGTCCAACGGTACCCCAGAGGACCGAAGCAGTGAAGAATGTCTTCAGAGGTGTTAATACAGAATTATAGAAAAGGGAGAGAAAGGAAGGGTTGAGAGGATCGTGAGACTTACGTTGATGCCGGGGCAAGTCATCTTGAACTTGGCATCCTCGGTGCAAATACCAGGGAGAGACATCTGGAACTTCAGGACGCCCAAGCAAACAAGGGTAGAGACGAAAGTCGCAACCATCTGGGCCCAGAAAGTGTGGCGGGGTGGGATCTTGACGTAGTGGGCGAGCTTCAAGTCGTTCGAGAACCACACGGCGTGCGCGCACGTGACGTAGCCAAAGGACTTGAAGTAGTTCATGGCGAGAGCGTTACCCTCCACCCAGGAGCCACCGATGAACTCGGCGAGGACGTTGAGAGTGACCTCGATACCAGTCATGGCCTTGATGATGCCGACTGGTACAACGAAGATGAGGCAGAGGATAATACCGTAAAAGACAACACCGACGGTAGTGTAAGTGGGCCAGGCAGCGATACCGGCACAACCAAGAGCGATGGCTCCGACTAAGCACAACAAATACCACCACTCAGGTACTTCGGGGTAGGCTGGGTCATGTTAGCGATGTATACGGTGAAGCGGGGAGGTGTAGAGACACCAACCCTTCATCAAGCGGTTGTGGACGTCGAGAACCTGGTCCTTCTCAATTTCGCTGTCCTTCTTGAAGCTGCCGATCAGAGCCTTGAAGCCAAGACCGATTTCGTGTCTATGGTACAGGATGGCATACGTGATGGTTGCAGTGTAGATCGCGAAGAAGAACATGTAGATGGTGACGTTGGCAGCTCCCAGGAACGGTGGGGAGTAGGCCTCGTAGGCCTCCTTGTCGAAGAGTCCGTGCTCGTTGACGGCGCGTGAGACGTTGTAGAGGGATCCGAAGTGGTCGTAGACCTTGTTCGAGTTGATGGGCAGGTATCCCGTGTTGTAGGCGTTGCTGTACCAGATGCCCAACACGACGAACATGGAGAAGAAGGTGCCGAGGAACTTGTTAAAGGTCGAGAAGAAGGGAACCATCAACGGATCGGTGTTGTCGTACAAGCTAAAATCGGGTGAGTAAGTAGACTAGTTTGTACGCAGGGACGCGGCGGGTGCTTACAGAATGTTCCAGTCCAAAGTCGGGAAAGGGTTGAGGCCAAGACCGCTGTTGAAACCAGTGACGGTCGCAAGGTTGCGGCTCTTGGGGGAGATCCAGGTGAGCCAGCTGAAGGAACTGAGGGCCGTGAAGATGTAGTTGGGGAACCAGAACCACACGAACATGGCACCGAAGGCGATGTAGAAGAACTTCTGCCTGCTGGCGCGCCACACGGTGCGAAAGGGGCCGTCGACGGTGCTGTTCTTGTCGGTGTGGAAAGCAGAGTTCAGGGCAATGGTCACAAGGGACGCGGGCCACACGCAGTACGAGGGGTAGACGAGGAAACGACGGCAGAGGCCGGCGAGACCGTATCCGATGAAGTTGGTCGAGAGCGAGATGAGCAGCTGGTAGCCAAAGTTGGCGGCATACGACTGGTTGAAGAACTTGGGCAGCCTTGAAGGTTGAGTTAGTACGAAACCCGGAGACAGAAAAGACAAGAGTACACGACTTGCCATTGGGTCCAGATGATGTAGTTGGTATAGGGAATGTTGTAGGCAACGTTGGCCATGATGGTGATGAGCATGTGCTCCTTTCGGTTGAACGGGCCGGGGTTGAGCGAGTGACGGGTGCCGCCGAGGGTGAAGCCAACATCGGGTAGGGCCTTCTCCCAGAGCTTGCCGAGAGGAAAGGCGAGCAGTTGGGCAACGTTGGCCAGAATGGTGATGGAGGGGTAGCGGACGGAGAAGAGCTGGTTGACAAAGGCGAGCAGGCCGGAGAAGAGGAGGCCGATGGTCCAGGCACGGATGGTCGAGACGGGCATGGTGGGGTCGTCGTGGTTGTCGACGACGGCGCGCACCTCGGCGTAGGGCGAGTTGCCGGTGATGAGGGCGGCCTCGAGCTTCATCTCCTGGATCAGGGTCTCGTGCTTCTCGGGGTTCTCGAAGACGTCGTCGTTGGAGAGGAAGGCCTCGATCTTTTCGATGATGACGAGCGGGAAGTTGGGGTCCTTCTCGTGGATCTTGTGGACGTTGAACATCATCTCGCGGACCTCCTCGAGGGACATCTGCGAGGCGAGCTCCTTGGCCTCGAGGAGGTCGTCCTCGGTGACGTTGAAGTCCTTCTCGACGTGCTCATTGTAATCGGCACCGTCGGAGTGGGACTCGACGATCTGGAAAGAGGAACCGTTAGCACATGCTGCAGGGCCGGGGAGGCTCAAGGGCCTCCGAGGTCGTCGACCAACTTACGGGAGCGGGCTTCTCGTTCGAAATCACGCCGCCTTGGGCGGCGGCGGCGGGCCGTTCTTCACGAATATCGGACATGGTGTTGCGCTGGGTCAGTACTCTTCACCTCTTGACAAGGTACGGAAGACTGATTTGCTGAACCCGTTGACTCTTGGGCTGGAGATTTGCCAGTGACCGAGAACAGGAGCACCCGGGTTGAGGAGGGCCGAGGGCATCTCGGCCTTTTTAACATTCCTCCATTCTACCGCGGCGACCTCTCCGGTCACACTGGATGCTTATCGACAGTGGAGCCATGAGCTCCCGACGGCTTGGCAATGGACACGCAGAGAGGAGTTAGTGTACCGGTACAAGGAGGGTTGTGCAGCATCGCAACGAGACGGTCCTTGGGAGAAGATTGTCAAAAGACCCTTGTTATTGGGAGGAAAGCTAGGACAGGCATCGGCTGGTTGAGTAGAGCTTCTCCCTTCTGGAACAGGGGTGATGTAGCATGGGTGATCTTACTCGAGGCTGGAACCCCAGCTGGACGGCCCTCCCTCCCCTCGCATAATGAGTGGTGCGCCCGGAGACCCCAGTGTAACCCAGGTCGGCCGGAAGACTGACCTTCTACATTTCGACAAGCCCGATATCAAAGGGCCTAAGAGGATCATCTTGCATCCTCACTTGACCCTCATTGGGCGCGATCCGTCGAGGGAACGGCCGTCAGAATGCGATAGGTTCAGGCTACAGATCGTATGAAGACGAGACAGAAAGACACCAACACAGCCAAGTCATAACGACACACGGCGGGCTTTCCTGAAGAACCACACACTTCCAGACAGTCGGTTATCTGAGGTCCTGGGCGGAACATGCCGTGAACGGGAGCGAAACCCCCACCTCCTCCCACTCTCACTAGTAGTAGGTAGATACTCCTCCTCTTTCCGGCCTCCCTCCGGGGCCACTCCCATTTGACACCCACAGACCTGCAGACGGGGCCCCGGCCACTTACATGGGTGACATTGACGGCTGATATCCGCCCGTCGCTGCGAACGCTATTGTCGTTTGCTGTGGGCGTTGCACCCTGTGCGGACAAACTGTGGGCATACGGTTCCAACACGCCGGGTATCTCGTCTCGGGCCATCGAGTGCGCGCTTCTACTGGCTTGGCCAAGCACTGCTCCTCCGGAGTGGCTTGGTCCAGTCGGGAAGGTCTGCAAGGCCTCGCCGAGGAACTTTTGAAAGTTCCACTGCCAATCAGGACGCCGGCGTTGGTTCTTTTGCGTTTCGCCCACGTTGCTCGCTATCGCGATGGCTTCTCCGAGGTGTGACACACACGCCCGCCCGCAGTCCGTGTCTCACCAAACTGTCGATTGGGTTTGCGAAACATCGTTTGAGAACACGCATGCCTCGAACCCACCTCTCCTCTTCCCCCCTACCTCCCGGAATCTCGGTCGAGCAACACCTTACTCCGTAGTTTGCCGTGTCCAATCTCCATTCTGTTCCAATATCATTTCAGCGGCGGAGGGGTGTGCCTGTGTGCGGAGATGATAACACAGGAAGTGACAACATATTAGGTGGAACTGCCATGCGGAATTGGTCACCCACCCACGGTAGAGGGGTTGATAGTGGTTTTTGGTTCCAGTCCTCGCCGAAAGTCAAATCGGTTCGGGCCTCAGAGAGGCATAAGACATGGCCACATAACCAGGGGGGGGCTGCATGGGATGGATCAGTTAGAGTGCCTAGCCTACTTACGCAGTAGTCGGGGCGTTTTGCCCATTGGGACCTGACAAACGATCCACGGCCAGTTGCTGTGTCGCCGCGGCTCGTTTGACAGGCAAGCCAGAGGAACTTTACGGATTGAACGAAGAAGCTGTACTTAATGCACTACGTTAAATCGCAATGCGCCAATGGTCGGGCGGCATGCGCGGGGGGGAGGGAGAGGGGGTCACCATCGAAGCACGTCGCCGAAGAAGCACAGAAGGACGGTAGAAAACGGATGACCGTCTGTCCGTCCCCCTCTGATGGGTGGTTGGACGGGTTGGTGTTTGACGAATCAGCACTCTCGCTCCTTGTCTTGCTGGGCTGACTTTGTCGAGATGGCGGCTTGGCCGGCAGTCTGCGCCCAGATAACGGGTGGCGTCCCTCCCTCCCTCCCTCCCTCGCCCTCCGCATTGAGCGGTTCCAAGACCACCTAAGCTTTCCAAGCCTGCTGCCCAAGACCTCCAAGACATGCCTCC
This sequence comes from Colletotrichum cereale, assembly GCA_034509685.1. Classification (NCBI taxonomy): domain Eukaryota; kingdom Fungi; phylum Ascomycota; class Sordariomycetes; order Glomerellales; family Glomerellaceae; genus Colletotrichum; species Colletotrichum cereale. The sequence continues at coordinate 50,381 of JASUDE010000222.1, read as the reverse complement.
CAAGAAGGACAAGAAATGTCAAGAGATCTGCTCCGAGAGCTTGTCGCTACGTCAAGCATGCACATCACCTGTTGCTGTGGGAGGAAACAACAGTGTCAGTGGCGGCCGAGGAAAGTCTTTGAACCCGGCAGAGCGAGCGTCCATCTACAGAGTATTCAAAGCCCAGGAGGCATCGTTTGTGGCTATCTCTTCGTCCTACTATGTATGTTACGGAGCAAACCCCTGTTCCCCCTTGCCCCCCCACTCACCGCTCCGCCTCTTATCAGCCGAGGTGCTTATGGTTTTCCGTGGCTGGTCTGACCATTCACAAGCTTGGATTTCCCCAGAGTCGTTTTGTATTGTCTCGCCAACAAGGTGGCAAGTCAATTAACCTGTGATTGCCTGCCGGGGCGAGCAGTGCTCTGATTTGGGAGGAACCTTTTGTCGGCCACGCTGGGTATCGGCAGCTTATTCGACGAGCCAAGCAGCGCGTTCTACGGTGAATCGGCCATCCTATTCTGCGCCCTAATCCACGATTGGTTGTCCCATCAGTACCGCTGGTTTGGATTGCTGCCGACGTCGAAAGACACGCTTTACGAGGATTCGTCTTCCTTGTTTTTACTGCCCCCGAGTGTTTCTCCAAGTCATGTCGCCAGTTGGTACGCGCCTTGTCTTCCACGACCACGCAGCAAGGACATGTGAACATGGTGGGATTTTCCTCGGGCACCGTCCATCTTGGTACACGACAGACCAGCACGTCGATGCCCCTGCGACGCTGAAGTCTTGGCTTGCAGGGACAAATCACCAACCAACCACCGCTTGTCGCCCGTCCGTCGTACGAGAGCACATTTCCTCGTTTAACCTCGACCGGGACTGCTCTTCTCCGGATTATCTCTTTTCGGCAGGTCGTATCACGGCGTTATGATTGGTGGGAGCACGCTGCTGCCCTCGTGATCGCACCACCTTGTGCCGCATGGCGCAATGCAATCAACCCCTCTGCTGCCATTGCGAAAGGCGCGTGACTGCTCATATTCCTTATCAGCTTTCCACACAGACGACAGAAGCTTAAAGCGTGCCGCCAAGACACGCCTGGGACCTTTGTACGGCACAACTCCGCGTCTGATGGCATCGAAGTCCCCGTTTTGGGCATGTATTCCTGGTTTCCAGGCGCCACTACAACGGACATCACCAGAACTGGTCTCGTACCGCGCGGGTCCAGAACGAACCCTATCCTTTCGGGTAGTTGGCTTGTTTGCATTCCCAAAGTCTAGTCATGTGCTAGATCGACCGAAGAAAAAGTAAGCACCCGAATCCGACATGAGATCGTGAAGACCAGTGCAGTTTCTTGGCGCTCTCCCCCCTACTGACTCGCACCGACTGCTTCGCCCAAGCGCGCTGCTGTCTTCGCCGGGAGAACGTATACAGAGGCCATCATTTGGTCGTCTGGCTCTCGAGAGTGACTGGTTGACGTAAGAGCTACGCGAGAGGCTCAAAACGAAGCTTTGCCCAAGACGCGGGATGGCACAAACCGCTGTGGACGACGTCAGGGTTGCTACTTGGCGATGCCAATGCTCCGTCTGGGCACATGTTGCCGTCTTGGTACAGTCTTGGGTGCCTCGCGGGGGAGGGAGTTGTGGCCGGTAGGAGCTGGTTGTTCGCCCCTATCTTTCCCGGCCTCGATTCTGCAATTAGGCGTCGGAATTGGTCGACATCGTCGCCGCGTCGCTAGCGCGTGTTGGTCTGGGAGGCATCAACAACCCCCAAGGGGTCCCTAGCTGTCGCCGTCCTTGGCATGCAGCAGCGAGTCGGTTGCGCAACGGGCGCATCGCCCAAAGCGGCTTCCGCGCCGCTTCTTTTGTTCATGGAAGGATGATGAGCAGCTGTCGAGAGGGTGTCGTGTGCTGCCGTCTCTCGCCTGTGGTGGCCTTGCCTCAATCTGAAGGAAACGATGATCTCAAAGTATTGAGCCATCTCGAATAATACGCGTAGCCGGTCTTACCCTATCTTGGGCCGCGAAAAAAATGTGATCACTAATGCGTTTCCGGTGTCTTTTACCCGGCCACCATCGATCGAGCCTGCGAAACCCCTGTCCGTCCTCCCTTGGGTGAAGATAGTGATCCATCTACACCACCTCGATTAAGAAAGTGTCTCGCCACAACACTTGAGGAACTCGGGTCGTTGAGCTGATCTGCCAGGCAAAAGCATGCCGCCGCCTGTCTCCGAGAGTCTGGTACCGAGACTAGACCCTCGCGGACCGCGAAGGACTGTCGAGGTAGCATTTTTGCTGACCAGCACCTCAAGGCCAGGCGATCATATGCCTTGTTGCGTAGTATCGCCTCCACCTGCGTAAATCTTGCGTCTGTGTGCATATCACACTAGACCTGACCCGCGGGTTACCGGCTGGGTACACGTATGTAAGCCGTAGGCTGACTGATGAGGCGAGTACTCTACGGCTGCCATCATCCTGCGTTAGAACTGATTCCAGAAGTACGTTCAGAGACTTTATGCAATGAGTGACGTCGCTGAAGGGGAGATGCCGCTCGATAAGACAGTAGTACAGTATTATTATTTTCCCTATGCGTACCAATATGCTGATGAACACTCCAATGACTAAATGGAGAAATCCCATACCACTAGCCGAGCCCTTCGGTCGGAACGCAACTAGCAAGGTCTGGGACTCCATCCTGTTCGAGACCCGAGTGCGTCCGTGGCTGCAGGTCGTCTTTCTGCATATAACCCGTCACATCTCGTGTGCCATGTCGAGAAGAATCCCAGACGGTCGGGGCATAAGGGCCGGGGAGGAAGGCCTTCTCTTATCGCTGGTCCGCTTGCATGGAACGAAGGATCGAGCGTACCCCAGCAAAGTCTAGCTCCTCCAGAGTCTCATCCCATAGTCGCTTTCTACTCGCCTCTCCCTGCGGCGTGTACACAAACGCGGGGAAACTTCGTGACGCTCTGTCAGTATCGTGGTTCAGGAAGGTTGTGTTTCATGGCGAATGCAACTTACGGGTGGATTTTCCAGTCCATCAGGAAGCTGCCGTGGGTCTCGTCTCCTCTGACCACCGCGGCATCGAGATATGTAGATGCACCATCCTCCAGGCTTCTACCAGTCACGGCTTTGATTGCCCCAAAAACAACCTGGTAAACAACGCCATGAAGCCGATGGAGCCCCGACCCTTTGCACAGACCCGGGTCCACGAGATTGACAACCACGTCCTCCTTGGGGACGTATTCTACTAGCTTGGTGATGGCGAGCTGGCCAAGAAGCTTTGAGGTCTGGTATCGATCGTAAGGATCAAAGTTGCTCTTGTCGTCCAGCGCCCGCAGCAACGGTACCTTGTCGTGCTCCCGAAAGTTGGCGCTGAAGGTGGAGCCCGAGCTCACGATGGTCAACCTGCTTGCCTTCCCAGCGACTTTCTTTGACTTGAGGATGGGCAGAAGAAGGATGGAAAGAAGGAAGGTCGACAGGTAGTTGATCTGTACCATTTCCTCGTGGCCTTCGGGTGAGAGATGGAAGTCGTCTCTCGACATGCCGGCGTTCAAGATGACGATATCGATCCGGGGGAGCGCGGGGCAACGATCCGCAAACGCCTGGATGGACTTGTACGACATCATGTCCAAGGCCCAGACCTCGATGGTAGCGGCGGGATGTTTCTTCTTGAGCTCTTCTGCCGTGGCCTCTCCCTTTTCTACATTGCGGACGGCGAGGATGAGTCGGGACAGATTATGGTCTAGCAGCTGGTCGACACAATGAAAGCCTAGGCCGCTGGCTCCGGAGAGTATGGCCGTCTGTCCCGCCAGGGAGAGTTCTTTGGGCGGCTTGCGAACCGTGGAGCAGAACTGAGAGGCGAGAAAAATCTTTACCGCTCCCCCAGGGAGAGGTTGGAGATCGATGGAGCTGGCCATGGCGGACCGGAGATGTTGATGAGCTGCTGGAAGCTGAAGTTTTCTGTCGTTGGAGTTTCCTAGTGATGTGTCGAGCGGTATACTCGGGGGTCATTGTCGACGTCTTTATCCCTTTTATACTAAAGAGACAATGTTGTCATGGCGAGTGATGGCGTTGCCGAGTCCCACGCCGTCTGTGCGCAGGCAGCGGTGCCATGGTGACGACGGCGAAGGCATTGAAAGAATCTACGGCGGATGATTGGGAAAAGAAGTGATTGCTTCTCCAAAAGAGAAAAGCGATTGGTTTCCTAAAAAGGACATCAATCGATTGATTAGTAAGTTTCTCGGCCTAGGAACCGGGAGTAAGCCGGCGCGTGGTCGGTGCCGAGACCCACAGGCCCGGTAAAGGTCACGTGCCTAAGCACCATCAAGGCGGGGTAGTGTCCACAATAAGCTTCCACTAGGCCGAAAGAAGGCAACAATCAAGACCCACCTTATCCTTGGCGTGTGCATTCGTGGCCCCACTTGGCTGCGCCGCCCACGGGAAGCCGCCGTCTGACATGTTCGCGGCTCAAATTTATGCGTCTTTGAAGTCTTCCTCTTCTTCATAGTGTATTACCTGTACATCCATCTGCTCCTATTGATTGTTTTCCCCTTCTGGGAAGTCGTGTTTCTCCCCAGCATCTGCCTGCCGCTGAAGCCTCCCCCTCCCGCCTTCGACTCTCACGCCCCGCCCGGACTCTTACCGCGGCCCTTTCGACGTACCGTTTGTGAGCCTGGGGCCTAATTTACGGCATACTTCCCCTGTTTTTGGCTTGCTAGGCGCCAGTGAGGAGACGACGTCAACCCCTCGTTGATCTTCACTGACTCGGAGCACCCCGGAGCCAAGATGGGCGATCAAAAGCGCCCAGGTATGACTCCTCCGAGACCGGGAGAACTACTTACATCTAACGTAACTGGCCATAGTATCAAACAAAGGCTTCGCCTTTGTCATTACCGATACCTCCGGAAAGCCCAATCCCAAGGATCGGAAGCTGATCCGCAGCCATGTCATGCGAGACAAGAATAGGCGAGCTTCCCGTGAGAACACAAAGCGTCCATCTATATGTGTTACTGAGAGCGCTTCCGAGCCTTCTCAAGAAATGAGCCAAGTGTATCACGTGCCGAATGATTTGTACATGGTTCAGTTCGCCGAAGAAGTCGACGCCGCCTCCCGAGCAATGCTGTTCGAGTGTGAGTGACCCTGCCGCTCTACGCTCTGCTGTACTCAAAGACATGACAGTTTACGGTGTGATCAAGGAGGCCATGTACCCAGTCGAATGGTGCCTCAGGTTCGACGACAGCAAGACACCGTGGTTCTACTGGCTGCTTTCCGACGCTGCCTTCTTGCACTCAATCCTTTTCACTGTCTGCTTATTACATGACTCCGTCGGGGGTAAGACGAGCAAGAGAACCAGCTTCCACGTGTGGAAAACGCTGAACCTTCTGAACCGGAACATCTCTGACGAGAACCTGGCTCTGGCCGACTCCACCATTGCAACGGTTGTCTCCATGTGCATGGTGTCCGAGGTCTTCGGACACCGCGATAGTGCCGCCGCCCATGTCAGAGGCATGCGCCGCATTGTCGAACTACGAGGCGGCATCGAGAGCTTTCAACATAATCTACAGTTGCATGTCAAGATTTGTCGGTGAGTGACGGATCCGGGTGCTGACTTGGTAATTGCTGACGTTGTGAGCAGCGTGGATATTGGTTGGAGCCTATGCACCGGGGAGAAACCTTTATACTACAGAGACAACATCTCATGGGAGTCCGTATTCACTCCCATACTCGGCGATCTGCCCGCCGGGTTTGAACACGACCAACGCCTGAGCGCCGTTCGCCTATTCGTGGACGCGACTGATCACCGGATGGGCAATGTCTTCCAGGATCTTCACGACTTCTCCCGGCTGGCTAATTTCCTCGTGAAAACGGGACGAAAGATTGACCCTAACATCTTTCAGAAGCTGATGATCTCCATCCAGTATCGCCTGCTGTATCTAGAGCCAGCCGAGCAGAACAGTGTGTCCGAGACGTTCCGTCTTGGAATGACCTGCTTCATCACGACTCTCTTTCTAAAGGTGCAAGGGGCCAAGATCACACTGACCTGGTTGGCTGGCCAGCTTCGATCCGCTTGCCAGAACCTTCACGTGTCGGAATCCTCAACCGCTACCGTCCGGCTCATGCTTGCCTGGACGCTCGTCGTTGGCGCGATATCCGTGTTCGACGAGTGCGACGATCTATGGCTATTACCAAAACTCGCATCCCTGCGCGATTCCCTCGGCCCGACGTGGCCGGAAGCAAAGGCAAGCTTGGAGGAAGTCATGTGGATGGACCTCGTCCACAGCCCGAACGGCATCCAGGTCTTTCAGAAGATTGTACTGCACGTTGCCAAAGTACCTCTCAATGGGCCTTCGCACAGTACGGGGTCAGACAAACTGGCCTTGTCATGTCTGGGAAGACCTCCTTCGGCCAATGTTGTCGATCTCGAGACATATACGGCTGAAGCGAGTGTTTTCTGAGGTGCCAGTCCTTGATAGTACTAAAAAGAACCGATACGCAACCCGCTTCACGATTTAAACACCTGGCCAGCCGTCAAGCGGGAGGCATCACTAAGCCGCGACTCTAGTACTAATAGCTGCCAAGAGTGCCCAATAGTGTTAGTTTCGTCTCACGTCGTCCCCTGCAGTTACCCTATGTATGCTACATAAGGATAGGTGTATTCAAACTACTAGTCTAGTTCTATTGAATTCTCATGATTATGTTGGTTGTATCATAGCGGCGAAGGTTAGGTAACTAGTATCATTTTGTAAAGTAGTAATGGGTTGGATAGTTACTCAGTAGTCATTTTACAAAGCAAAGTAAGCTTCTTGAAGGTGGGTGACTGGATTTCCCTACTTAAAACAGGGAAATCTAATGGTATGTGCATTTTGTCCCTGGGGCCACATATCCGTTGGAAATACTGTAACGAAGTAGGCGATAGAGTTATACACACAGACACACCAATACAACAAGGATGACGCTGTATTACACGTACTTCTTCAGTTAGACTTTGGCCTGATACTGTATAGAGAACTATAACAACCTGCGCATGTCGTCCTCAGGTTTGGCACCCAACAGCCGTGGTTTGTCAAGGTGCTTGCTGCAAACCTGCATGAGGCTGGCTAGCTTTCAACTATTGGCGTGCACAACATCTACATAAGGAGGAATTAGAGTCGCAGTCTGGGAGCATCGTCAGTCGCGTCGGGAGTGAGAGTAGAGCCAAAACGTTCGCGATGGCAGCACTCGAAGCTACGGCGGAGTTCCGCACGGCTCATCCCACGGCATCGACACCCGACCAGCTCGCTTTAGATGCACCGCAGCTGCAGGGCATCTCACAGAGGTTTCCGGGCTTGTTGGTCTACACTCTCTCCGCCAAGGGCTACGAAGAAGTCCGGCCCTTCTTCAACGCGAGCATGACGCAACAGCCTCTGGCCATCGTCCGACCCAGGACAGAGGCCGAGGTCTCGGCAGTCGTCCAGGAGTTGCGCGCCCAGAGCATCCCCTTCGGCATCAGAAGTGGCGGCCACGACTTTAGAGCGACCCAGGCTCAGGGAAGAGACGGGGTCATTGTCGACCTGAGGGGCATGGACAGCATCGCCATAGCCGAGGACAAGAAGTCTGCTCGCATCGGCGGCGGGACCCTGAGCATTAGGCTCTCAAAGTTCCTGCATCAGCACAAACTCCTCACGCCCCACGGCTGGTATCCGACTGTCAGCGTTGCGGGCTGGGCCCTTGGCGGAGGCTACGGCTATGGAAGCGCCTTCTACGGGCTGGGCGCGGACCAGATCCTCGGCGCACGCGTCGTCCTCGCGGACGGCAATACTGTGGACACCGACGACCACCCCGACCTGCTCTGGGCCCTGAGAGGCGCTGGCAACGGTAATTTCGGCATCGTGGTCGAGCTCCGAGTCAAGCTGTATCCCCAGACGGGCTTCCTGGCCGGATTGCTCGCATTCCCCGCCGCAGAGGCCGGCGACGTGCTGACCGGGTTCGGCAAGTTCCAGAGAGAGCTGCCGATCAACTTCACGGGCGAAGTAACCCAGTCGACCATGCCCGGTGTCGGCCCTGTGCTTGCGTGGTTATTTGCCTGGACATCGGAGGACGATGACCTCGACGACGGTTGGGCGTTTTTGGAAAAGATGAAAGCTCTCGGTACACCGGTACTCGACACGGTCTCGGCAGGTAAGGCTTCTTCGTTACTATTTGATAGGCAGTTGAGGGAGCGCAGCTGAGGGAGCGAAGCTGACCAATTTCCTCGTAGTTGACGATTACACGTTCTTGAACACACTTCCTACGTCCGTCGACACTCACTTGTACCTCCGCCTCAGGACGTTCGAATACTTCACCCCAGAAGTGGCCAGTGTGTTTGGGAGCCACCCGCCTCCGGGAGCGGCCTGCGCAGCAGTCATTCACAACGCGCATGGACGAGCCCTCGCCAAGAACCCGGGGGCATGCTACCCGCTGCGCACAAGGCACGGCTTCGCGGCGATCTCGGCAGGCATAGTCGATGCCGCGGGACAGGCAACGGAGTACGAGGAGTACAAGAAATGGGCGGACGACCTGGCTGACGAATTGTCCAAACAACAGCATGCGCTGCCCTACGGGTACGGCAATCTGAGTCCGGCGAAGGACATGGACTGGGTGGCCACGTATGGCGAGGAGACGATGGCCAGGTTGAAGGAGGTCAAGAAGAAGTTTGATCCAACGGACGTCTTCAAGACCGGTTACCCACGATTGGAACTGCCCTGGAAGGAAAACATGGACCGCGGCGGCCGCCCTTATGACCGTTTGAGGAGGGGGCGGTTGAAACCAGGACGCCTGTGACGTGCAACAGAGGTCTTGACTGGGGCTCCTTTTTTGTAAATCCTCATGTTTGGTTGGGATATCTTTAGGTTCCGTAGTTTGCAATATTTCAAGATCTCTTGGCAGACTGGTCGAGATTGGTTTGTAGAGGCCCTGAAGGTCTCGATCACCATCGTGGAGCTGCGAGGACGCGTGGTTCTGAAGGCATTGGCATGCATCCTAATGGAATTTAGTGCCCGGAGTTGTTGGTCCGTGGCACAAACTGTGTGAATGGGCCACAACATGATACCTAAGTACATCGTTGCGAGAAGCTAGTCGGGCCGAGCGTGGTTCGTAACGTCTCGTCCAAGATCAGCAAGTCTGGATCACCCGGAATTGGCGTCAGACAGGCGGTCTAAGCAATACTTAGTGCGCTGCATGTGTAGCGCTGGTCCGCTGTCGCCCTGGGAGCCTATGATCATGCATGTCAGAAGCCCAGTCCTGCATTGATCAGGAACAGAAGCCCTGGAACGAACCTGGGAAATACACCCTGCCCCCCTCTTCGGCGAATATTCGTTCCATCTCATTCGGGTTGCTCTGTTCAGGTCAACTAATGAGACTCGGCGACCCATGTGTGCCCATTGATAGGGTTTGGAACATAGGGCACAACGTCCGCTGGCACGACCGCAGCTGGACGGACCAGCGATGACGGCGAGTGGTAAGCTAGCCGGCAGGGCTTGCTAAACGTCAGCGGCGGAGTCTCCAAGCAGGCCAGAGGTAAATAGAGGCTGCACCGGACTGGTCAGACTAGGAAGATAAAGGTGCCCGGCTGCTTCGTGGAAGCTAGAGCCTCGACACGCCGTCCGATGTCTGCTGGTCCCGTGGCGTGCGAGCCTACGAGCGGAGCGGGATAGACCCGAGACGGAAGACTGACGGGTTCGCAAGAGAGCACAAGGCGACGAGGGGGAGGATGAGAGAACCGGAAAATCCGTATGTATTATTCGGATCGATTATCAAAACCTGGCCGTTTCTGCGGCCACGATGGTCCGTCAAGGTCTGAGCAAGAGGAAACAGGGGAGATTTTACAAAAGTGCTACCCGGAGACTTTCGACCGTGATTTCGTGAAGCGGCGAGCCCTTTTCGACATCTTCTCGGGATTACCTGGAGTGGATTCGGAAGTCTAATGCTCTCATAAGCAAGTACTTCCCCCAAGGACCCGGCACGTGTGCTCGTAGTACATACCGGTAGATAGTAAGCTGAACCGGGTTTTATGGTGTGGCGAGACTACGTGGCAGGCAATAACGCTAACAACCGCAAGGAGAAGAAGAACCCTCCCTCCTCAGCACCCCCCCCCCCCCATTCTCTCGCTTTGCAGCCCTTTCGGGTGCCTTCTCGGGCAAGTTTTTGGGTTCAGTCTGATGTTCGGCAGGAGCTTACCGAGCCGAGGTTCATCGGCCGGCGGCAGAGAAGAGAGCCATGCAATGCAGAAGCGAGATTGCTGCCGTCTCGAAAAAGCAAGGTTGCAATGAGGCGCTGCTCTTGCATCGAGACCGTGTGACTGAAGACCAGAGAACGGTCAGTGAAGGTATCACGAGAAGGTTCGAGACGATTTCCACCACGTAAGCTGGTTTTGGCGTACAAGACTTTGTTTGTGCAAGAGCTGATGGAGTACACAATCACGGAAACGACTGGACCGGTGTATCAGACACAGATACTGTCAACCTACTGAGGTTTTGCTCCGGCAGCACTGCCACTGTATGTAAGCTGCTGTGGCCAAAGACGCGCGGAGAACCTACTTGTATGGGATTTCAAAGATCGAGATCTGAAAAGCCCATTGGAGTTTGCAATGTCCACGGAGCGGCCGGGCGTACAGGGGTGAGTGTCCAGCCAGCAACTCAGGAACAGACTAAGACTACCGCACACACTAGGTAAATCCGGCTTCCACTTTTTCCCAGACTAACGGCAAAGGGCAGAAGGGTTGGCCAATGATGCCTGGCATCTTGTCAGAAACGGAGCTAAAGGATTGGTAGAGCAGAAAACCTATCACGCAAGTGTGGGGAGATATCGAATGCCGAGCCCCCGAAATGCCCAGCTAGCTGCCGAGCTGTTGAGGGCTAGAGACACGAGGGGAGAGAAGGGGTGGCTGAGACGTGTGGCTGCGACGACAGATGTCAGACCAAAGCCTGTTTGACTAGCCTCGGCGGGAGGGGAGGGAGGAGATGTGGCTCATCCTCGTGATGTGACGGGGTATCGCAAACACCCTCACGGTTTTTTCTTCTGTACAGTACACTGCAGTTTTGCCACTCGTGGCAAGCCTCACTCTGATGATAAAGCTGCTGGAATTGTCCAATGATATTACTCGGAGTCTCGTCGGAAAGTCTGGAGGGGGTGGCGGAGACGCGGCACGTTGGATGTACTAGGGTATTGCTGCACTTACGTGCCCTGCCTACCATGTCGTAGGTAGTGTAGTACGGATACTCTGTGTATCAACGTGAACAAGGGCGGAGAGGCGATGGGTGACAAGGCTCCTGAGTGGACGGGATGGAGTGTTCCTGGCAAATGATTCCGTTTTAGTGGAATGCTAGTGCCCGGCGAGGAGACTGTCGAGGGAGTGGTTCCCGGCCGATCAATCAAGGTCAAGGTCATCTCGATATATGTGGAGAATCCTTGCGGACCGCTCAGCAACGTCAGTTGGGTCTTCGGGATAGATCCCGGCCCTCTCAGCCAATGGAATTAACTCAACCTCCGGAGGTAAGCTCCGGGTCAACACACTTGGCGGACGAAAGCAGATCGCCCACCTCGCGTAAAATAGGCATACGTCGTCATGGCACAGAAGCTAGCTCGCAAACATGCTGCCAGAGCAAAGCCCAGAACCTCCCAGGAGAGTCTTCCACCGTGGTCAAGAATCGTGGAGCTGTCGGTTGCTGGCTATCACAATGACAATCTCTCTCACCCACGGCCCTCCTCGACATGTGTGATAACTACGCCCCCCTCCCCCCTCCCCCTTCTTAGCCCTGTCGAGCGCCCATGGGGCACTCTGACTGGCCCAACGTCCTTTCGCAGTAGCCATCAAAGATCCCGATCTGGGAACTAGCACTGACGCCAAAGTCCACCACATGGGGATCGTTCCCTTGCCCTGCCAGTGTCTTACCTTGCTACTGCTGCTGGGCTAAGCTCGCGCCCTACCCCCCCAGGTGGTCGCGAAAAAACATGGCCGGACTAGCTCCCCGCACCCGGTCTCGATTTCTTGCGTGTGCGTACTTAATGAAAAGGATTGAAGGTCCTCGCCTCTATCCCCCATCCCCCCCCCCCTTCGAAAGCCTAGACACATGTGTGTATATACGAATATATATACACATATATATGTTTCTGGCTGTCAACAACGTTACGCAAAGTCGCACGTCATTCATTCCTCACTGTGAATTCCCAGGACTGTCCTGAAATAGCCAAGAGCTATTCATTCATCTGCACGACCATCAACCGTTGGGGGAGCAACAACATCTAGGAGGCACTGTTGCCACAAACACCCGCCATCCCAGGACCAAAGCCTAACCAGCCAAACGGGCGACAGGCTGGGAAGCCCGGACACCCTGGTAAACTCTGTTCGTCCACAGTCACAGTCCCGGCTCGGTGTAGGAGAAAGGCAATCATGAACTACTCTGCCAGTGGTGCCAGCTCAACTCAGCAAAGCGGGTTATCGGGCAGAGCAGCATTTTTCAAATCAATGCCCAACTCCTTCGCCAACTCAATAGACGAAAGGAACACACGGCAGAAACAACACGAACGCGAACAACAACAGCAGCAGCAAAGGACGCAGTTCCTCTTCCAGCAGCAGCAGCAACGTTTGCAACAACCGTTTGGATCCGGGGCAAATGGCTCGCAATCAGCTTTCGTGTCCCTATCGGCGCTGAACTCGGCACCTACGGCACCTACGGCACCTCCGTCGGCGGTGGTGAATCGACAATCTTCGACCTCGACGCAAAGCTCTTCGGCATGGCAGGATTCCCCCATCAGCAACGCGGCCGAGTCGCTGTCTTCGCCAACGAGCTCCGTCGTCTTACCGCCAGCGCCACCGCCGATTGACCCTCTCCTCCTCGGTTCGGCAACTGAGACAAAGGGTACCGCAGTAGAAGACGCAAACGAGGCACCGAAACGCCGCAGAGGCCGGCCCAGGCTGTCCGAGGCCGCTCCCAAGGCCGCCAGCGCGGCGGCACCGACGCCTGCAAAAGTGCAGAAGAAAAGCGCCTCTCGACGTACATCGACGGCGTCGGTGATGAGCGACGTGGACGAAGACGCAGACGAGCGCGGCGGCACCGTCAACGACAAGAAGAACCGCATCCGCGCGCGCAACCGCGAGGCCGCGTACAAGTGCCGGCAAAAGAAGCAGAAGGGCATCGAGGAGCTGCAGACCCAGGAGGCGATGGTGGAAAACATCAACAAGAGCCTCAACAACGAGGCGGCACAGCTCCGCGGCGAGATCCTGATGCTGAAGAACATGGTCCTCCAGCACGGCGGCTGCGGGTGCGCGTACATTGATGAATACATCTCCGGGGCCGCGCAGAACCTGGTGCACTCGAGCATGGCGGCCGCCGCCTCGGCTCCCGGCGGTGGCATGCAAATGCACAGCCAGAACTGCACAAACGCAGCAGGGGGAGAAGGATACGTCGACTGGAAAATGTTCGACGTGGACGCCGAGGTCGATATGCCCTCCCTGGGGTCAGAAAGCGGCTTTTCTGGCTACGACGACGCCGCCTCTCACAGCCCGAGGCCGCAATCCCAGGGAGTCGCAATGGTTTGAAGAGATGGAGTTGTAGACGCTGGAAAGGCCGGGAACTGTGGGAATGAAGCTCCGCACCAACATCATCTCTTGACTGGTATGGCGTTTTTGGGACACACCATTCGGCATATGATTCCCTGCGAGGGAACTTCATCGAAGACGAGAAGACGAAAATCGGCAGTTGGTAAAGATGTATTGGGCGGTGTTCGGCGTGGGGGCGTCTTGGGGAGGATTGTTATTTGAACAGGATCAAAAGCGTTCTCCAAGCCCTCTCTTTTTGCTCGCATCTTTTTGGGGGGGCAAGTAGATGATAACGATAAACATGAAACCAAAACAACTTCAACGTTCCTGTTTGCGCTCCCGAGGCATAAAAAGGCAACTAGGGTAAACTCTTCGACACATCTTAACCAGCTTAAGCTGATCAATGATGTATTAACATTTGTATGTGCACATTGCTGTATGCCGTGCCGAAGTAACACAGTTTTCTAGCGTCAGAAGCCCTAGGCGCTACGACAGAAGGGAGCTTTAATATTTGTCTTGTTGAGCTCACCTGTCCGACGACCAAGACTTGCAGCTGTGTCTGTGGCTCGTCGTGAACGGCCGGCTAGGTGGGCATTTCGAAGTAATCCACACGCCGTGCAAGATCCACGTTCATTGCGATCTGGCAATACTTCAGAACTTGGTAGTTAATAACAAGTATATGCAGGAGGTGATTCTTGAGACTCTTCGAGCCTGTACAGTTCCCTGTTAACCTTTCATTTTATCTATGGAATGATTGACATCCACATGGGACCGACACTGAACGTCTCAGGGGCTTTCTACCAACGCTTGTACTCTTCAGCCCCCATAGGCGATAGGTGCTGCTTTTTCAAGCTGTGAAAGGCATGCTTCCAGTGCTGAATGCCATTACCATGGTATGTCATACCAAAGTCTTTTAATGGTATGGTAATCATACTAGTATCTCACTGAGTGAGCTCCGGGCAGTTGAGCAAGAGAACGGTTCCAGCATTCGCGGCGACGGGAATGTACTACCGACCAAAACGGGAATTAAGCATTAGTGAATTGCGTCCGATGCCGAGTCAAGGGACAATTGAGCGACGGTGTTCGTTTGGTGCCGCCTGCACACGTCTGAACATGACTATCCCACGACATCGAACGAAGCTGCAGGTCTGGTCCGTACGTAGTGCGCGCCACTCAAAGCCCCTTTCGTCCCTATTTCCAATTTCGACCGAACGCATTCCCATGGTTCTGGTCCCTCCAATGAAGGCCCATTGAGCTACGGCTCGAGCTCACACAAGTCGATGCGCATACACCCCCCCGAATGGCGCGACGTGCATGGGATCAAAGGACGCGTCACATAATAACTCTGTGCGTGGGTGGCCCCCAACGAAACCTGTTTGCTTCTGGGACAGTACCGTGGTGAGAGATTATGCGGGTATCGTTGATCTGCCGCGCGACAGTCGGGCTAGCTTGGCACAACCTGTTGCCCGGCTGGTCTGCCAGTTTTCATCGTAGGCTCGGAGCCAGGAGTCGTCAAGCAAAGCTGGATTTCAGTCTCTGCGGCCCCGCCGTAGCTGCGAAAGGATTACGCCCCGAGGTCGTCATCCTCACGTCTTCAGGGCCCATCTTCCTCTGGAACTAATCACAGCTTGGCCCAGAGTCTCCGAGTGGGCACTTCATATCTTCTTTGCAGCCTGCCCCGGACAGAAAAGGGGGGATGGAGATGCCTACATGCTGCGTGGTGATAGATGTCGCCACCAACAGGACGCCCATTGGTTGATGATCGGCGCGTCCACGTTTTTGATGGAGACGTTTGTCGCGCGCATCATCGTGCAGGGCCACTCCTTTCCTTAGAAAAAATATCGAGGGGGTGGGGTATTGATAAACTTCCCAAGCTCACGTACCAGTGCCGCACTACGAAACCTTGACCGCCGGTGTTTGGACTGAGAGAGAGTCTTCCCCACGGGCTGCTCACTGGTAAGAACCCCAAGGTTCAAGAGGTTTCCCGCATTTAGACCGGCGCTGCAGTTTTCCATCCCTCTCACAGGCTTTTCAGTTCACATAGACCCATGATACCTTGCTGTTCGGGTCTGCGCCAGGGAGAATGCGGGCGGCTTTGCCCTTTCCCGGGGATTGTTTCTGATGGGAACATTGAGTTCGGTTTCCTACGCGCTACCTACATAGATACGCACGACAACCTCCCAGTCATTCTGATCCAGTAAAGAAGAGCATTTGGAGTCAATCACAGCCACTAGAGCACGTCAACCTCGTAGACCAGGTCATTGGCTTACATGTAGAAGCTTAGGCCGTCTAGTAGACCCAGGCAAGCTCGCTGACATAGCCGGGTGATTGATTTTGGGCGCACTGGGAGTTGGCAGAATAACTTTTGAAGGCCTTCAATAGCCATCACTGATCAGCAAGGAACTGCCCTGAGCGAGGTCATCTCAATGGCTAGGCCGCCAGCCGTTCACCAATTACGTCTGTTGAGACTAGGATATGGACATCTATTCTACCATGTGAAAACTAACAAAAGCCTCCGGAGTGCATTTCCCCGAAGCCTTGTCACCGAGTTACTGAGTCCTTCCCCTACCTAGAGCTTTCGCGCAGTCCTGCGAGGCTTCCCGGGACAAATTACGCGCATGAATGGCCATTGTCCTGCACTTCTGCCCTTTTCCTAATAATGTTTCCCTTTATATTCGTAGATCTGCTATGTGGCAGCTCTAGAAAGGTCTGCTGCCTTCAATCAACGTCATAATGGAAACGGAAACGCCCATCTTTCCGGTCTACTTCGAGCTAAGCTGGTCGATACTCAGCACCATTGGTGCCGCCAATGTGGCGTTCGGCCTCCTCATCGTCGGCATAACAAGCTTTTCGCAGATCACCTTGGTCCCCATCGTCTCGTCGGCTGCTGGCTCCATCGCGAACGGCCTCTGTTTCTACGCCTTTTATAGCGAGAACTACTCCCTCAAGGAAAAGGCGACCGCCTCGGTATTCGGTGATGTCTTCTGGATGGTGCATATTGGGGAAATATCCATGGCAGAGAGCATAGTCTAACGCAGCTTTTCAGGTCCAAGAAGTCGGCCTGTCTTTTTACAGCTATGCCCTCCTCCGGAGAATACTAAAGGACAGGATGTGGAAGGTGTTCAACACCCTTTTCTGGACGGCGGTTCTCGCCATTGTCGTCATCCGGATCATGATCGCCGTATCACGCGTCAGATACATCCTCAAGGGCAACGCCAAGCTACAAGACGCCGTCAACAACTTCCACGTCGGTTACTTCGTCCTTATCGCCTCACTGGAATGTCTCAGCGCCTTTTTCCTGCTCAAGACGTTTACCGAAGTCAAGTCGACGTCGGCCAGGGCCGCCTTGAAAGCGGAATTCTTCAAGTACCTGATGCGCAGCACCGAGGTCCGCCTTGCCACGTTGGCCGTTCTGGGAACGATGAGAGCGGTCACGTACTCCTTTCAGATGACGGCCCAGAGCGCAACAAATGCAGCTAGTCAGCTCGACCGCTTCGCCTACACACTGGAGTGTCTCTTCCCGTCTGTCATGTTGTATGCTGTCCCCTGGCGCGATTCCGGCTGGCCGTATTTCGTTGCTGACACACCTAGCATCGACATACTAGCATCTAAACTGGTGTTCACGACGCAGAGGTACGACCTTACCCGGCCAGGGCGCTCGAACCTGCGAGGTTTCAGTTCTGCTTTGAAAACAGAAGACATCTGTTATGACGGTACCCGGCAAAGCGGGCGGTTGGTAGAAATTCACGGCGGGAGAGAGGGCCCGGAAGACAACGTGTCCAGCGCTAGTCCACGGGGATCCGTTGCCGATCTCCATGGCGTGGAGTCAGGATGCCAAGGAGGAATCAGCAAGACCGTTGTGATCAGTGTGAGACATTCGATAAGCGGTAGCCCAAACCGGCCGAGGCACTGCCTTAGTTCACCCTGATAGAATATGTATACAGCAGTAATGTTTTAGATATAGTTGTCTGATGTTAAAGCTAAATTTGTGTCGAAGACCGTAACGATGTCCGCTTGTGCTTGTACAGCGATTTCTCATTCGACTGCTCGGTTCCTTCTATTTCTTTCGAGTACATTCCTAGCAGTACAAAGTTACAGAGGGTGTACCTGTCCTTACCCTTCAATTGCAATGTCTTGTAGGCGTCGGAGTGATACGGTCTTAGGTGACCTTGGAAGTTGTCCAGAAACAGACTGCGAACAGTGAGAGTGTCTGTAAAGTGACTAGCCAACACTTTGGGGTTCTGCGGTTTGGTGTCAGACTTCGCCACCATCGCCATTCAAAGTTTTCAGCAAATTTGATAACATTGAGTACTATCAGATTACGAAGCCTCATGTTTGGAACCAGCGTTGGCTATAATCCATTATACGATTCTGGGTTCTCCCCTGGTCAGCAATCCCTCAAGAGACTTTCCATTATAGCAGTATCGAAAACACATCCACCTCAAAAGCCATACTACTATCAAGGTGTCCTTAGTATGGAAAACAAGACATGAGTCAGATAGTAGCCTATTCTCATAAACCTGGTGATCCAAGGTTACAGCTTAAATGCGTGGTTCGGTTGTTGGCCATGGTTTCGAGATCAACGATATAGAAGCACTTGGCATCCAGAGACGAGTTGATGAGGACGGATTTGAGATGAGTTTGAAGATACTTACAGCGCCCAAGACAACATTGGGGGCCTCTCCCAGTTTAGGGGCCAGATTGAGCGTCGAACAGGATCTACACTAGTGAGTACGAGCGTTCACTCATGACTAGAAGCTCATGGCTTTGGCCTCCCCACGTGCTATCTATTAGGTTCTCACTTATTCGTCAAGTAAACAGGGAAGCCATGATGCTCAACCATGCTTTCCTAGAACTAAGCGCCTTTCGCCTGGTTTAGCCTATGCCCCGCTGTGTGCTCTAGCTCGTCGCCAAAGCCTTATAATCCGATGAAAACTCGCAGAGCCATAACATATCAAAAAAAGCTGCTTTGTATATCTTCGCATCGAGATTGTTGGTACTATAAAGCATGCGGTAATCAGACGGTAACGAGAAAGACATCAAAACACATGCAGGTAACGAATAATTTGTGCATACGGGATACAATGCGGCCAAGCGCAGACTCAGCCATCAGTCAAGGACATCAAGCATCATTGATGTTATTGTTGCAATACTAACAACCTCATCGTAGGCATGCCAGCCTCTTGTGAGCAGCTGGCTGCCGTTGATGCACGCCCTGCCGCCAGTTCATCAGAGAGTACCGAACAACCAACTTGGTTGTGACGCCAGAAACCTCTCATGTGTTCTTGGGCCTATGTTGCCATTCGCTCATTCCTCCGTTATGGCAGCACGCATTATATACATCTCTCCACCAATACAATCGATTCCCATGTTCCGAAACGGCTACCGTATGGCCGTGGAAAAGAAGGTTGAGCTCGCTTTTAGTAGACGTCAAACTATAATGGTCTGTGTGTGCCGGCGACCCTCGAACTGATGAAATACTGCAAACTGCGCAACTCTCGATGGTACCAAGGGGTCCAAGAACGGCCTTCCTATCAGACGGCACAAGTGCCTGTCCTCGTCCAGGAAACAAGCAAAGTGCATCCCTTGTCCTAGTGGTACACTGCAGCAGTCGTCGTTTGCTTCGCAGTGTACGTTTTCGAAACCGTGCATGTAACCGTGACGGGGTTTGGCGTTCGGGTTCGGCAAAGCCTCGTCAACTCTATTCCTGAGTCGGATGCGCGCAGCTGGCCACTAATTAACCAGTTACTAAACTCTCTTCTAAGCAGTGCTTGCCGCAAACCGGTACCGACACCTCGCACCGCCAGATGGGGATCTCGTGCCAACCCTGTTGATCGACGGAGAGGTACAATCGGCAGAGTCGTGGTAGATCCAGGACCAGATCCAGAACCAAGAGCCTCCCCCTCCCTCTTTCGAAGCTCAGGAGGGGTGCCCCGGCTTCCACAACCTTCTAGACGGCCGCAAGATTTCCTCCTCTCGGGTCACGACGCCCTCATCAGGGTTGGTCTCAAATACCCCTCTCCCCTTCCCCCCCCCCGCCTGGCGACGAATGACCAGACTTCGTCCCAAGTTCTGGAACGCGCACCTTTCTGACCTCATCCCTCGCCCATCCGGGGTGCCACGGAGCTTCACCCCTCTCTTCTGCCTCGCCCTCACGGATAGGCTTTCCGACGCCCTGGACAGCACCCCCAAAGATGACTGATGCACTTATACCGTTGTGGCCTCCCGGCCGCGTCGCCCATGTGACCGGCCCCCCTTCTCTAACTCGAGACCGTGGATGGAATCATGAAGAAACAAAAGCTTATTTGCCTACCTTCACGGGGGTTCTGCTATGTATAAGTCCATATGTTGGCAACTGCCTCACATCTTGACCCTTCCTTTCCGAACCCCCCCCCCCCCCCCCCCTCCTTTCCCTTCTCAATCACGAGCGCAGCTCGCTGCCCCTCGCATGTTGTGACACAATCAACAGTCGAGCCGTTCAAAACCAGACGCAAGCCAACAAAAAGACCAGATTCCGCGGCCCATTCACATCAACCCACCCCTCCAAGAGAGAAAAACGAACGATGCACCCCTCAACGCCGGGCCGGCTGGCCCTCCTCCTCGCGCCCGCCCTCGCCCTCGCCCTCCCCGTCGCCAAGGACATCAAGTTCTTCCAGCCTCCCGCCGACGACCCCTCCGTCACGGACCTGGGCAAGTACACGGGGCGGATCGGCATCGACATCGTCGACCCCAGCCCCCTGCGCGTCGACCCCGTCCGCGCGCGCGACAGGGCCGTGAGGCGCGCGCACGTCCGGGTCGACCCGGTCGAGGTGGACGTGCACGTCGTCCGGCCGTCGCCGAAGACCATGCCGTCGGACGCGCCGCAGCCGGAGGAGACGGGGCCAAAGGGGGACATGCCCGAATTCAAACCCGAGTACGACGTCGACGAGTGGGTTCGTCATTATTGAGGAGGCCGGGAGAGAGAAAAGCCGGGGCCAAACGTGCGGGAAACGGATCCGTTGTCCCCCGAGTGACTGGGACGGAACAGCCATGTACGCGAAGGTCCGTCCGCAAGGCCATGGACTATGAGCTGTGAGAGGAGGAGGTTCTCTAGTGTTGCTCAGTGGGATCTATTGCTTGCCGGTTAACAAAGGTTGGATATCGTCGAGGACGGAAAGGAGGACGCGGTGTGTGTGTGTGTGTGTGTGATATCTCGGAACGGGAAACCTGGACGGATGTGAATGGCTTCTCGGGTTTAGGCGTTCAGGGACAGAGGCTTCTCAAGGTTGGCGACGTCGTGCCAGTCACTCGCTATCGACCTAGAAAAAAAAAAAAGATACCAAGGATTATGTGTGCGAGGCTCTTCATATTCGTCAAGGCACGGGTGTGTTGGTCACCCTCGTTTGTTTGGGGTTGTCATCTACAACGGTAGTTTCGTTCATAAGCATCGTCAATTAAAAGTACAACTGCATCATCCCTCGAGGCTATACAAAAGCGGGTTTGACAGAAGAGAAAATCCATAACTCATTCAGACGCAAAAAATTGCCTGTTCCAAGCGCAGGCCGGATCCTAAGGTATTGGGGGTATGCATCCGACGCCAATGATATGCAACCAAGAACAAGCGAGACGCCCTTTTCCGACCGTGAACCATTGCGAGCCTCCAACCTAGCCCGCCTTCATATTCACATGACTATCTGATATTGCCCCTCCCCCCCCGCTCCAGGCGTTTCGTTGATTAGGCTTAAGTTAGGGACGGGCAAATCCTTGCTTCGCCTACACGATGCTGTCAGTCGCATTCTCGGTAAAAAGACACGGATCGGGACGGATGACTAACCTTCATTTGTTCGATCCTGGCTTTTAGTTGACTCGTCACCTCGGCAGCACGCTTCCAGCTTTCCACACCATTGCTATTGTTGTTGTTGGAGTTCATGCCATTTCCTCCGCCCGACGGGTATGAAGGCGGCGGCATGTCATCGACGGGGGTGGCCACGGAGCTTCGGTAGCCTCTTGCAGGGCTGCCGCGACCAGATGACGCGCTACCCGTATACCTGAGTTCTGGGCTGAGCGCCTTTGAGCGGGGGTAGTGGTGATCTCCGTTCTCCTTCTCCTCCGACATGTTGCTGGCGTAGCTAACGCGGTTGTGTCTGGCAGAAGATGAACCATAGGAAGCATCACGGTAGATGCCGACGTCGTCGTGCGTCGGTGAAGCGAGGCCTATCACATAGTTAGTTACCAGTCGATAGTCATACTGTGATTGCAGCGATGGAGCTCACCAGGGCTGGCCATGCCTGATCTAGTGTTGAGGGCTTCGGCGTGGTTGAGCGCCCTCTTGAGGCGGTCGAGCTCGCGCCTGAGGCGGTCGTTGGTCTGCTCCGTAGCCTCGGCATCGCTTCTTGCGCGGACCAGCTGTGTTTCCTTGGCCTTGATGCTGAGAACGTCGCGTGTGTGGTCTTCGATGAGGCCTGCATTTTGGTTCTTGAGCTCCTGGATCTCAGACATGTACTTGCTCCTCTCGTGACGCATGTCTTCGACTTGGCGCTGCAGGCGCTCGTTCGCTGACCTCAGCTCCTCGAGCTCAGCCCGCTCCATCGCGGTAAGCCCATCAGAGGGCGGTGGCGACGCAGGAGGTATGTGCACAGGGGCAGCAGCAGCAGGCTTGGCGAGCGAGCGTCCGGCAAGCCCACCGCGACCGAGACCGATGCGAGGCTGCGGTGGGGGAGGGGCAGGGTCGTCTTCAGGCATGATGGGAGCAGCTGCAGGACGACGGGGGGAGGCGGCAGACGGTGCCCCCAGAGGTCGCTTCGACTTGAGACCACCGAGGCCCGACGGCTTCGGCATGCCCATCTTGGTACCGGCTGGCTTGGGACGGGAGGAGGCTTGCGGCGAGAGGGGCTCGGGATCGTCCATCGGGGGTGCGCTCGCGGCTGCTGGAGGCATTATCGGCCGCTTCATCGCCGGCTTCTTCCCTCCGACGAGCTTCTTCGGGGGCGGTGCCTTTGCAGCCGGAGGAGGCGGCTTGGGCTTCTCCTTGGCCTTAACTTCGGCCGTCTCGAAGAACTCCCTGATCTTGGTCTTGCGGATGTCGTCGAGGCCCTCCAGGTGCGGGTTCATGCCGCGCTCGCCGATAATCTTCATGACGGTACCTAGAATCTCGGCACCACCGGAGCGGAGGCCCTCGCTGGACTCGGACAGCAGCTTCTTGCCCGACTCGACGATCGAGGCGATTTCAGGTTTGCTGGGCACGTCTCGGGTCGTCCTCAGACAGCGAATCAGGAACTTCATGGTGCCCTCCTTGACCTGGGGATTCTTGTGGACGAGATACGTGTTGATGTCCTCGAGGCAGTCGGTGAGGTTCGTCGCCAGGAATACTTGGTCCAGAGCAGCACCCAGAGCGTCAGAGACAGAGGCCTTCTTCTCCTTCAAGCGGTCCATGATGGGCTGCATGACGGTGGAGCGGTGCTTCGCGTAGCTGGATCTCAGGCCTTTGGCCAGGACTTCGATACACTGCGCAGCTTGGGTGACGACGGCAACGTTGGCATCCTTCATGCATTTCGCGAGTCCGCGGTTGATCTCGTTGAAGTCGCCGTCCTTGATTCTCGGGACGTTGATTGCCGCGTAGAGTCCCTCCACCGCTTCCTTTCTCTCCTTCCACTTGGATGATGCCAGGGCTTCGCTGAAGTTGGCGGGGACCTTTCCAAGCACGTCTTGGGGCTCTGCCAGGTCGAAGGCGTCCACCTCAGCCGGCTCCTCGGCGTAATCTCCGTCGTCCTCCTCCTCCCCTTGGGCTCCTGGAGGCGGGGCGCGAGCCATGGCGGCTTGTTGTGAGCGCAAGAAGCGTTCCTGCTTCGGGGCGGGTTCCGCCTTGATCTTCTCGAACTGGGCCTCGAGGTCGGTCTGTTGGGTGGATTTCAGGTCGCCCCAGAACATGGGCTTCATGGCCTCGCGCAGCCACCTGTAGAATTCGACTGCGAGGTTGGTCGCGGCGGCGCGCACGTTCTTGTCGGCATGGCCGAAGGCCTTAGGGAGGGCCTTTAGGACGGGTTTTGGGTCGACTGTTTTGCAGCCATAGTTGTGGTAGATGGCCGTCAGGGCGGCGATGGCTGCAGCGACAACCTTGGGTTGCTTGTTGGAGAGGGCGGGGATGATCTCTTCGATGACGGGGGCGGCGACATCGAGCTCAACGAGCAGGAGGAGGGCTTCCAGGGAGGATTCCTTGGCGGCGGCGCGGGTTGAGGGCAGGCCCTTTTCGCAAATGGGCCCTATCGTGACACCGCGGGTCCTTGTGCAGTGTTCCTTGCCTCCGAATTTGAGAAAGGCGCAGTATGCGGCGAGGCCCTCTTGCTGAGCGGCGACGTTGGAGTCGGCGACGGCGCCTTTCCAGATGCCCGAGTCGGAGATGAAGGGCCTGAAGACATTGTCGTACTCGTCGGCGGTGGCGGCGAATGCCTTGGCGGCGTCCTCGTAGGCTTCCTTTCGGACTTTCCAGACCTAGAGGGCGTCAGCGGGGGGGAAGGCCACGAGGCGGCGTGGGGAGAGGGGCAGTGTAGTAGACACCTTGTGGGCAAACCTGTCCTGGAGGGGGATGGAGCTGAAGTCTTCTTCTTCGGCCATCGGAATGGAGGGTTTTCGCGGGGGCTGTAGAGTATCGGATGCGGCGGGCAGAGAGCGAAGGGGCGACGGGACAGGAGGTCGCGAGTCGGCCGGGCACTCGTCCTTGTCGCGGATGTCTGGCTTCCTGGTGAAGCTTGCTACTCGCCTGATTAGCTTGGAGAGGGATCGGGAATGCTTGAGACGATGACCCATGTTGGGGACAGACGCGGGCTGAAGAGCTGCATGCATACAGGCGGCGGGGCGGCGGCGGCAGTGGCAGCAGCAACAGCATCAGGAGCAGGAGCAGGAGCAGGAGCAATGGCTGAAGATGTCTGTGGTGATATGGGGGAGGGCGGAACATGACTTACAGTGTGGGAGCGGGAGTGAGGAGCGAGATCAGACGTTTGAAGGTTTGTCTGAGCAGCAGTAGGAGTCTTCTCGGGGGGGGGGTCGAGTCAACGGACTGCTGGTAGGTGCGAGCGAGACAGGTAGGTATCGGTGGAGGGCAGTCGAAAGGGCAGAGACTTTGTTCCTGAAAGTTTTGTAGGAAGAGGAGTTCGGAGGAAGAAGACGAGGTATGTGCGACGGTCCGGGTGGAAACGAGGAGTCGGGGCGAAGGATCTCTGGAGAGACTAGAGGTGGGAGTTCCCGTAGCGCAAGGTAGGTAGCGCGGTGTGCAGGCGAAGGCCAGTCCGAGGGTCGCAAGACTGGAAAGGCAAGGTGGGTGTACGAGTGTATGAGTGTATGAGAGTGTGTCGTTTCGTGGGTGTAATAGGAAAACGTGACTGGGGGGGGGGGGTTCGTTCCTATTTCTTTTGTTTGTTCAGGAACAAGAAGCACGGGGAAATTTTGGTTGTCGGGACAAGGGCGAAAGGGACCCGGGTCAGATCAGACGGGTGTGTTGGTGCAGCCGCCAGCGAGTGGGTAGTGGCTAGAGCAAGCAAGGCGGCATCTGCATTGGGCACCTGTGCTTTTTTCCCTTTCTTTTCTCTTCTTTTCTGGGCCGTTGTTCCTGACCCCCCAACCTGACGTGTGTTTTGTGTGGGGTTGCGCGGGAACATGTACGGATACCTCAGTGCGCAGTAGCAGGTATCCGTAGTTGGGCATGATTGGGCCACCGGTTTCCCCAGTCAACACGGATCACGTGACAAAGTCAGTCGAAGGAGCCAATGGATAGGAGAGGATAACGGTGGATACGGTAGGTACTGTGCACTACTACGTACGTATGTATCTCACCTTGGGTACCTAGGTGGACGGTGCACTATGTACCTTTACTTACTCCGTACTACCTATGGATACTCTCACCCGGCCTCCTCTTGTCAATCGGACGTTGGGATTAAATCAGCCGCCTTTGCTTGCTTTTCTTCGCGGGAAACATACCTATGAACATGGAAATTGTCCCGCTTCATGCATTCGCATCAATGGCCGTGGTAAGCCACCGAGCATGGATGGGATCCCCCTTCCCCTCCCATTGATTTTCATAGCATTGTCCATGGATGAGAACTATTTGAACAGTGGCAGTGACGGAGTGAAACAGAAGCTCCATCCGAAATATCGCATGCGTGCTGTCACTTTTTGCTCATGTCTCCGAATTGGGCTGACTGGGCTTGCTGTTGTGCGCCGATGGCTGCAGGCAGCGCAGCGCAGCGCAGCGCAGCGCAGCGCAGCGGGATGGATCACGGCGTCGTGTGTTGATACTCGAGGCCCTTTCAGTCCAACCAAAGTCTGGTCCATTGCCATGGAAACGCGACCCATGTCCTGTACTGGCTGTATCCGTACACAGACACGCACGCTTTGAGCCAGTCAAGTGATGTCACCGAGGGAAAGATCGGGGCACGCACCAGAAGGCTGTCGGCTGGCGGTAGCTGTGGCCAGCTGGTCCGGTTGAGCAGTGCCGGCCACCAGCCACATCGTTCCCTACTGAATCGACCTTTACTAGCCACATCTCATCCCACTTCCTCAGCGTCTGATCCCCCCAGGGTCGGTGGAGGGGAGGGGTCTGGTGTCAATGCACCGCCTCACATGTCCCCATCGAATCGAATCGCACCAGGTTTCTTCAAGGTGTCAAGGTGCTTCCCGCCCGCAGTCCAGTCCGAAGCACATGAAACATACTGTCGTTGTTAGTCGTCGCTGCTGTCATTTAGCCGTCGCTGCTATCACTCACTCACTCACTCACTCACTCACTTGCTCCCTTTTGCTGAGCCTCACCTCACCCACCCTCGCTTCCCATTCGCATCTCGTCGTCGTCTTGTCTCTCAATCCCCCTCGACAACCGCATCCGGCATCATTCCAATTTCTGGCCCCCCCCAAAAAAGAGTCAACAAATCCACCGCCAAGTACAACAGACATGCTGCCCGACGCTTGGGAGCCCAACCCCTGAACGACGAAGAGAGAGAAGAAGAGACAGCAGCAACACCTCCGACACCACCACCGACTCCGACACCGCCTTTCCCAACTCACCACCGACTCGACGACGAAGCATCTGCCGCTCGGCACCCCCCGGTCCCTTCTTCCCACACCAACACCCCCCGTTTTGGCCCTGACCCTGAACCCTTTGCGTGGCCAGAGGCTGCCCGTTGCCGCAACAAAAATATCCGCTTGACAAGGCTGCCAGTCCCCCTAAAACCAAAACCCCTCAAGTACAACTTGCACACACAAAACCATCAGCCTCGCCCACTACTTTCTACCCGGCCCTCCTGCTTGCTTTGACTGCTGCACTGCACTGCACTGCACTGCATTGCACGTGTTGCGCCCATTGCGGTTGCTGCGACCACCCACCGCCGCCGCCGTCGCCGCCACCACCACCACCCTCCACCATCGTCACCACCACGACCACGATCACTACCAGATACGGAGCCCCGATCACCAGACCGCCGAGCAACAAACTTGCCGACCTGGTCAACAAAGCATTCACATTCACCGACTTCTCTCGTCCTCTTCCCTTCTTCTTTGCCTCTGCGCCCTGCTGTGACACCGCTGCACCTCGCGCTCTGCGATTCGTCATCCCCATTGCTCTCCTTCGGCTGGCATTTACCACCATAAGCCAGGATGAGCCAAATCCTGACCCCTCGGCAGGCTGAGGAGCTGTTGGTCCCCCTCTTGCCCGGCCATCCCTCCTTTGTGCCCCTCGACTGACCCCAACACTTAATAGGCACAAGGCCATCATTGCATACCTCACGTCGAGCAACCTCCCCAATGCCGCCAATGCCCTCAGGGAAGAGCTGCAGATCGGCGATTCCTTTGACGCTGCCACCTCCAAGAAGTATGAGGGCCTCTTGGAAAAGAAATGGACCAGCGTCGTGCGCCTGCAGAAGAAGGTACGTCCCTTGACGTCCTGTCCCTCGCGCTCCGGACGCCCTTGACTGATTCCGACACTGCCAGATAATGGAACTCGAGTCTCGGACCGCCACGTTACAATCCGAAATCGACAACGCGACGCCGACCTCGCTCTCCCGACGGAACCAGGACCCCACAACCTGGCTGCCCCGTTCCCCCGCCCGACACACCCTCCAATCCCACCGCGACCCGATCACCTGCGTAGCCTTCCATCCTGTCTTCTCCTCCCTTGCCTCGGGCTCCGAGGACTACACCATCAAAATCTGGGACTGGGAACTGGGCGAGCTGGAAAGAACCATCAAGGGACACACCAAGGCGGTACTGGACGTCGACTTTGGAGGCCCGCGCGGCGCCACCCTGCTCGCGTCGTGCTCGAGCGACTTGACAATCAAGCTGTGGGACCCCTCGGACGAGTACAAGAATATTCGAACGCTGCCCGGCCATGACCACAGCGTCAGCGCCGTCCGCTTCATCCCCTCGGGAGCCGCCGGCGCCACGGGCAACCTCCTCGTTTCGGCGAGTCGTGACAAGACACTGCGCATCTGGGACGTGTCCACGGGATACTGTGTCAAGACGTTGCGGGGACACGCCGACTGGGTGCGCGACGTCTGCCCGTCGCCCGACGGCCGATTCCTTCTGTCGGCCGGAAACGACTACACGGGCCGGCTTTGGGACATCAGCGCCGCCAACCCCGAAGTGAAGCTGATGCTGGTCGGCCACGAGCACACTGTCGAATGCTGCACGCTCGCGCCGCCTTCTTCATACAGCCACATGGCGACACTGGCCGGCCTGAAGAAGCCACCGCCAGCGACGAGCACGGCCGAGTTCATGGCGACAGGGGGTCGTGACAAGACCATCAGGTTATGGGATGCCCGAGGAAACTGCATCAAGGTTCTCGCTGGCCACG
This sequence comes from Colletotrichum cereale, assembly GCA_034509685.1. NCBI lineage: Eukaryota > Fungi > Ascomycota > Sordariomycetes > Glomerellales > Glomerellaceae > Colletotrichum > Colletotrichum cereale. The sequence goes on along the minus strand of JASUDE010000222.1, from coordinate 22,046 downwards.
ACAACTGGGTGCGCGCTCTGGTCTTCCACCCCGGCGGCAAGTACCTCCTCAGCGTGGCCGACGATAAGACATTACGATGCTGGGACCTGGCCCAAGAGGGCAAATGCGTCAAGGTGCTCGACGATGTGCACGGCCACTTCGTCTCGTGCCTGCGCTGGGCACCTAGCATCGTACGGGAGGCGGCGGCGACGAACGGAGACGGTGCCAACGGCGCCAACGGAACACCGACCAAGGCAGCGGCGAAGCCCCAGGATGTCCAGATTCGCTGTGTCATTGCAACCGGGAGTGTGGACCTAAACGTGCGCATCTTTGCCAACTAGGCATTCTGACCAACAAGAGGGGGCCCGAATGATGTTGCAGCAACCGGAGGACGAGGCGACGATGCCGGCCCGCCATCGACCACGGCGAGAAAAGCAGATACAGAAAGAATCACGGCGTAACGATTCACGAGACAGATGCAAACGCAAATGGGATAAACTGGAGGCAAGGCGTCAAAAGGGGGCTCGAAAAGGTACGGCGTACCAATCTTGGCCATTACGTGAGGCCTTTTGCTGACGATGTAGACTTGTTTTTAGGGGGAGATTGTACATAAAATCGAATAGATACCCGCAACCTGTCCTCGCTGGGCTTTTACTTTCACTTTCAATTTCGCTTTCACGTATTCGCATTGCTACGGGAGGTGGGCGGTACCGGAAGTTGGTGCTCTCACGGATGCGCTCCCAGGCATTTTGGATACCCAGTCAAGAAGCGACAGAGGCGACATGATGTTTCAAAGCAGGACTTCCCCGCCTTAAATCTAAATCAAATGACCAAACTGCTTGGATTGAGTATGGACCAGGAAAGGAAAAGAAAATAGGGTATCCTGTGCGCCTTTTTGCGTGATGACGGTGCCTTTTGTGCTCATGAAACCTTCTCTTTGCGGCCGACAAACAACATGTCCCATCCCACCAGCCGGGTATTCCGTGGATATGTATGCTGCACCACTCACCAGCTTGCTCCGCTCCGTCGCTCGCTGCTCGCTGCTCTCCGATCGACACACACGTCACGTCTCGTCTCGTCCGACACCGAACCTCAACCATGGTAGGCCTGGTGCCAGTGGACCTCGGTCCTTCCGCTGCGGTGGTACGTGGCCAGGGGAATACCGCACTGCCGCGCACCCGTCAGCATCCTATTTTCCCTATGCGCCATAACCTGCAGAGTGGGAGGGAGAGAGAGAGAGAAAGAGAGAGGGATGAGAAGAGACATACCTTGTAGCACTTGTGCCGGGCGTCCTTGAGCGACGAGAAGAGGTACGGGACGCAGCCGAGGCAGCTGACGAAGCACACGACGGCGGCCAGGGCGTGGGTGAAGCCGCCGGACGAGTACTCGACGGCGGTGACGCCGCGGGCGCGGCAGTCGGGGCACTCGACGGGGGCCGGGTGCGGGCCCAGGGAGGGCAGCGGCGTGCCGTAGGGCTGGAAGTTCTGCGGGCCGCCCTGCATCGGGAAACCCTGCTGCTCCTGGAGCGGGGGGCTGTACCCGCCGTAGCCCCGGGGGGGAGGGGCGTCTGCGGCGTCGGTGGTGTTTGGCGGGCCGCCGTACTTGTGCATCGCGGCGGGGGTGGTGGTGCCGGTCTGTTGTTGTTGGTGGTAATCTTCGTGCTGGTACTCGGGTGGCGGGCCGGAGGGCTGCTGGGTTGGCTTGTCCATGATGGCGGTTTACGGTCTGCCGTGTGACTTTGGTCCTTTCTGCTAGGAAGGGGGAATGTAAATCTACGTGTATGTAGACTGTGTGTTGGAAGTGAAGAGGAAGAGGAGGGAGAGGAGGGGAGAGGGATGCGGGTGGTCAGAGGGCAGTAGAAAGAGAGAGAGAGAGAGAGAGAGAGAGTTTGGTGACTTATACCAAGAGCTTAATGGGGAGGTGGCCCAGGCCATTCACTCATGTTTCCTCGGGGCGACATCGAGGTTGCTGTTGTCTACGTGTACACTCGTACCAACGTGCTCGACGGGTCGCTTCCTTTCGCTTTGAAGAGACATCAGACGAATGCGCGCCCTCCTCCCCCCTCCTCCCCTCTCTACTTGCCGCAGCCATAGCTATGTCTGTGGGTGCGGGTGTCCATGTATGAGCGTGCTACCTATGTACAGCCGATGCAGGTACACACACACAGGCCGGGACATGTTGGTTGAATGATACACTTGTATAGTACACTATATGTAGAAAGGCCACGCCCCGTGTGCAGCTTCGTTTTGTCTTGGATGCGGCCGCAGACAGAGAGCGAGGCAGGCGAGACGGACTGGCAGCATGCCAAGCCGACTCGAGTCCTTACTCGTGCACAACTGGATGTATACTACGTAGTGAAATGCTTGGCTGGTGTGATCTAG
>JASUDE010000222.1:0-19676 GCA_034509685.1 Colletotrichum cereale | reverse complement strand
GGGGGGGGGATGACATCGCCACGAGGGTGGTCCCTGCTCTGGCAATCATGCCGAGGCATACGTAGTATTTTTATACGGTAGTACACGTAAGGATGAGAAGGAGCTAAGTGTTCTTGTACGTGTATGCCGACTAGAACCGGCCAAGCGGGAGGCATGATATCATGATTTGGGCTTGGGATTTGGGGATTGGAGCTCTACTGCGTCTGTAGCCTTCGTTCAGGTAATGGGAGTAAGATCAGCAGCATCGGCCAGGTTCGAAGTTCGAGCAATCGAATCCCGGCAGTAGAAGACCCCAAGACCTGGTGGCGATGTCATGTCATGCCGCCCGGGGCGTTCCTTGGGGAGGGGAGGGGGTTTCATGGACAAAGGATTGGGTCCCAGCGGTGATCTGTGGGTCGCCCCGTCCGGGGGTGGGGGCGCCGGACTCAGCCACACTCGGCGGTGTCAGCCACGCTCTGCACTCGCCACACTTGGGACGATCACGGACCCCCCCTCGGCGCTCTCACGTCTGTCTGTGGCTGTGGCTGTGGCTGTGGCTGTGGCTGCTCATCTCATCATGCTCCCGTCCCTTTCGATTTTGTGCCCTGGTTGAATATGCTTGGGCTGGGTCTACCGTCTTTTTCTACTGTTTCCTTTTCCTGTGAAATCCCTTTGGTACAAACAGCCCCCTCCCCCGACGAGAAATGATCAACATATTGCTGTTCCCGACGAGACGGGCGGCCGATGTCCATGTTGGACTATCGTCCGTGGCTTTCCATGTTGGCTAGCAGAGAACCCAAGTGAGACGCTTTGACAGGTGGTGTTGCTGCCTGGTTGGCTGCGTGAATCCTGCAGACCGAATCCTCTAGGAATGATCCTGTGACCAAGGTGCCGACGTGGTTACAAGTCTTTTTATATACACACCGAGAGGCTCCTGTGCGGATGTGTTTGGGCACGCTTTTGAAAGGAGCCGCGGTCGGTTATAATGCGAGAGACCAGAATCTGCGTGCTAACACTGCGGGTATCAATGCATCAGGATGAGCCGGCCACTTATGCCTCGCTTCTTCTGTAAGGCGATGCGGACGTGGGTGACGAGAGGCTTTTGGGCCTTGTCAAAATAACATCAGTGACTGGAAACAAACTCGTTAGAAGCCGTAGAACTTTATCGACACAATGTTTAGATGAGGGATGCAGTTTTGATGCACGATATTCAACAAAAGCAAAAGGACGAAATCATCAGAAGCAGGCTTCTCCAGTATAAGATGAGCAAATAACACCACGATATATATGTTTGCGAGCACCTTGATTTCTTAACCGCTTTTCAATCCTAACCTCAGTTCCCCCGGTCTCGTTCAGCATAATTAACACCAACCAACGTCGCCTCTCGTTCAAAACGTCGGCGCGACCCTCGCCGGCTCCTGGCTCGCCACCAGCTCCCTCAGCTTGAAGGACCTCAGCGTGCTCGTCGACCGGCTGCGCGAGTTGTGTGACGGCCCGGTCACTCTCTGCGCCGACATGCGCGCCATCCGGCCCTTATCGTCCAGCGACAGGGCAGGCGACGCGGGCGACGACGACGCCGCGCCGCTGCGCGACTTGAGGTTGAGGCGGCTCACCATCGACCGGATCGCCGTGTTCGGGTCCAGCGGCGGCGTCGCGACGGGCGTCGGCGGGAACTGGGCGGCCATCCCGTGCTGGTGCTGCCGCTGGTGTTGTTGCATCATCATCATCATCATCATCGACCCCTGGCTGGGACTCCGGTGGTGATACTGGGAGAGGGACGAGGAGGACCTCGAGCCGTCGGAGTTCGCCGTTCCCCGCCTGTTGAGGGTGACGCGGTTCATCGACTCCTCGGCCAGCGACGGAGCGCGAGAGCGAGGGGCGTTTTGGACATCGAGTGCGTAGGGGAACGGAAGACGGCCCCTCGTGGGGGACCGGCTGGACCCCCGACTGGACGGCGGCGTCGCGACGCCGTTGGCGTGGAACTGCGGCTGGCTCGCCGCGACCATCTGCTCGAAGCTCATGTCGAGGGGCATCTGGGGGGGCATCCTACTGAGGCGCCGGATGGCGCGCATGTTCTTGTCGATAAAGGTCGACATGCGGTTCAGCGCGTTGCTATTCTGGTGCGACTCGAACGCCGACGTGCCGTTGACGGGCGCCTGCGTCCGCACGCGGTGCCGCTCGTTGAGCTGCATGCTCTGCTGCCGCGCCGCCGGTCCGGTTGCCTGCGGCGCGCTGCGGATCGTCTGCTGGATCTGTGCGAGGACGTTGTCGAAGACGACCGTCTCCCGCACCGCCGCCGTCGCCGACGACGAGGGCTTGTACGACGGCGCGCCGCCCATGACGGCGCTCTGCGCGAGGACGAATAGGGAGCCGTCCCGGACGCGCCGCCGGACGAGGTCCCAGCGGGTGCGGGCCGGGTTCCGCTCGATCTCGGGCCGGTAGACGGAGCACCGCGCGAGCTTGGAGTAGAAGACCTCGAGCCGCTTGGCCATGCGCTCGAGGATGCGCATGAGGAACCGGCAGAGGGCGGCGACGCGCTGGGCGTCGGACGCGACGTCGAGGCCCATGACGGTCTCGAAGGCGTCCATGCCGTGGCAGGCCTCCTCGCGTATGTCCTCGAGGAGCTCCATGTCGAGCTGCACCGACCGGTTGGCGTAGTCGATGATGCCGCGCTCCATGAGCCGCGCCGGCTCGCTGTCGCAGACGAACTGGCCGACGCGGGAGACCTCCTTGGACGTCGCGACGGCGTCGGCTGACGTCTTGGCGCGGGCGACGATGCCGAGGATGTCCGGGAGCCTCGCGTCCGGGTCCGGGCCGACCGGGGCCGTGTTGGCCGTCGCGAAGGAGAGCTTCAGGACGAGCTCCTGGAACTTGGGGCCGAAGAGGGCGGAGAAGCCGCCCTGCAGGAGGCGCGACTGGTACTGGTAGAAGATGCGCACGCCGAGCATGTTGATCAGGCTGCCCTGGAACCAGAGCTCCGACGAGCCGAGGATGTCGTCCATCTCGAAATGCTGCGCGACGAGCGTCTCGACCGTGGTCCGCACGTACGCCGACCACATGTCGTAGAGGCCGCCGAGCGCCTCGCAGCCGTCGCGGTGGTGGAACTCGGGCTTGGGCGTCAGGTGGCCGACGAAGTACTTTGTGAGCAGGCTGGCGACCTCCGGGTTGTTCGTGTGCGCCAGGTTGTCGAACGACTTGGTGCAGTCGACGCCGGCGTTCGACTTGATGATCAGGGTGCCCCCCGGATGCATCGGGGCGAAGTCGCTGACGTCGTAGACGCTGCCGTGGACGGCGATCCACGTCCTCCCCCCCGGCCTGTGGCCGGTGTGGAGGGACAGCTGCGAGAGCGGGATGGTCGGGCGGTTGCAGGGGAGCGGCCTAGGGGTCATGAAGACGTCGAGCATGATGCGGCGCTCGGCGAAGGCGGTGTTGACGATGAGGTCTGTGGATTCCACGGTCGCCGCGCGGTGGTTGTAGATGGCCTTGCGCAGACCGCCCATGACCGAGTCGAAGACGTCCACCGAGCCGCATATGTACAGGTACCCGCCCAGCCCGCCCTGCTTCTTGGACATGACCAGGTCGCAGACGCCCGCGCCCTGCTCGGCGATGAGGGCGTCGATGTACCGCGGCTCCGCGCGGCGCTCGACGAGGTCCCGCGCGGCGGCGTCGTACGCGAGGCCGCGGCTGTCGCGGGAGAAGGCGAGGTGCACCTCCATGAAGCCGGCGTTGACGTACCGGCGCAGCTCGTCCTCGTAGCAGAACTTGTCCCGGCTCTGCACGCCGAGGAAGAGCGTGTTCTTCCCGACCGAGCGGCCGGCGCGGGCCTGCCAGAAGCTGCGGAACGGGGCGATGCCGCTGCCGCCGGCGAAGAAGGCGCAGGGCGCGGCCCCGTCCAGGGGCAGCTGGAAGGCGATCGGTCTCGAGATGCCGACCAGGAGCTCGTTATCGTTGTCTTCGTCGGTAGTGACGAAGTCTTCGGGCGAACCGACGGGAGGGTTGAGGTAGCCGCTGCTCACGCCGGAGCGGGAGACGTCGGCGTCGCCGGCGAAGGTGGCGCAGAGCTTGTACTCTGCCCTGGAGACGGTGAGATCGACCGTGCTCGGCAGCATCTCCTCGGGGTAGTTGGAGATGGAGTATGTGCGCGGGATCTCCACGGGGATGAGATCGCTCAGCCAGGGGACGTCGTCGGAGAGGTTGAAGGCCCGGTCCCAGACGTGGGTGGGGGTGTCCATGACGGCGGCCTGGAGGAGATCTCCGAGTGAACCCCGGACCGGCCATTCGTCAGTGGCCAACACCTGCAGCAGAGTATTGGAGGACGCTCTCAGCATGGCGTGGACCTTGAGGACGAGCTCCTGCGTCAGGGGCGCGAGGTGGCCGCGGCGGAGTATATCCTTGACCTTGAGCGTTCTCGTCTTGGTCGAGGGGGAACTGCTCGAGACGCCGTGACGGGAGACGGTCTCGAGGTGTTCTGCGAAGCGAGACCACTTGCGGTCGGGGAGGACGGGGCTCTCGAGCATCGTGTCCAGACCGAGGGCGGCGGCGACCTTGGCGCACTCCTCCCAGCTGTTGAGGGGCATGACGGCCAGCCGATCGCCGGGCTGGAAGGTGATTCCCGTGTTGTGCAGGTCGAGGGTGATCATGGCGATGGACCGCTCACGGTCCGAGTCGACAAAGGACCGGGCGAGGACGCGCGACCTGTACCGACACTCCTCAAAGGTGCCGCGCATCTCGTGGGGCTCGACCGGGATATCTCCGCGGTACGGCTCGAGGCGTTCCTTCATGGCGTCCGAGAATTGGCGGTGCACCTCCTCCCACGGCCGGCCCGAGTCGTCGGAAGCCCCCGAGGCGCCGTTGGTCTCCGTCCGGCCCGTCTTGGACGCCACCTCCAGGATGCCAAACACCTTGTACCGGTGCGTGCCCATGAAGCCGCGCTCGCCCGTGTAGGCCTCGACGATGCCGTCCATGACGCCCGCGAGCCGCGGGTCGCCGGACGCCTTGACGTACTCCGGGACGCGGTAGTGGTACTCGACGGCGGCGATGAAGGCCCGGAGGTTCGAGGGCAGCCACGCGCGCAGGTGCAGACCCTCGTTGCCGAGGAAGGAGTCGTACTTCTTCCGGCCGAGAAAGGCGTCCATGAGGAGGTAAGGGGGGAACTGGAGACCGGACGCGGCGGGGCACCTCTTGGACAGGGGCGCGGAGAACTTGCCCCATCGCACCCACTCGGCCGCCGAGACGTAGTTGTCGCCCGAGTTGGGGTTGGTGGAGATGGAATGGAAGGCGTTGGGCATGCGTTCGAGGATCTCCTTGAGTCGGATCATCTCCCTCAGAAGGCCTTCGCTGTCGCGGTTCATGACGTGTTCCTGGCACGCGGCGATGGCATCCGGGCCGTGCTGGAAGGAGGCTGCGGGTTGGACGAGTCAGTACGGAAGAACCATGGAGGAGGAGGAGGACAAGACAGGCGTCCGCTGAACAGACCTGCAGTGTCGGCGCAGCCTTTCAGAAAGGCAATCTCGGTGCGCTCGCCGAACATGGGCCATCGCAGGTCCGTGTTGTCGAAGCGGCCGACGTAAGGGTGGACGGAAGTCGGATCCCGCACCTTGATGTTGTAAGAAGCCTGGTCGAAGAAGGTGAGATGAGGGATGGCGCGTCCCATGCGGCGGGAAACCTGCCAGTAGGGCAGCCCGATACTCCTCGGGATGCCCGCCAGTTCCGGGCCGAGGTCGTCGCTCATCTCGACCCGCGGCTTGGTGGATACCGAGTTGATGCTGACGCCGTCGTACCCGTCGTTCTTGTCCTCGTACCGGTAGATGGAGCACAGCATGCCCAGGGCCACGATGGCGGCCCAGAGCGCTCGGTCCGGCACGTTTTCCTCGGTGCCCTCGACGAGGGGGAGGGCGGCGACGGACTCGCGGACCCGTCCTCGCGACACGCAGCCGGGCATCCTCTCACAGAGGTCGGACCAGACGCGCCCGGGGCAGTTGGCGAGGGCGCCGGCGGCTTCGTTCGAGTCGGGCGGGCAGAAGCCGTGCTCGGCGCTGAGGTATCCGTCCTTCCAGCCGCTCGGCTGGCCGATGCCCTCGGCTCGGAGGATTACCTGCCGGGCCGGCGCGCCCAAGGCGACGGCCAGCAGGTCTCTGTCGTCGGCGACAAGGGTATCGACGTTTTTCACGTGGGTGATGTGTTCGGCTGATGGGATATTAGAGTAGACAATCTCGTTGATGGCCTTCCGCTCCCTAGAAGCTGTAAGTACCAACAAGGTAAAAAAGCTGGGGAGCGGGAGAAGAGAGCCTTACCTGGCACGGAGCCACTCATCGACATCCACTCCTCTTGGTATCTGATATGGTCAGCCATGTCATGTCATGGAAGCGAGGACTTCACCATACATCAAAAGCAGCATGGAGGTCACCCTGTTGTGTGTAGCCCGAGAACGAACAACCTCTCGGTCCAACCCGCCTGTTGGCGGACTGTCTGCCTGCGGGGCATCTTCCACTACCTAAAGATCCCGACACTGGACACGAGGGTTCGGACATGGTTATTAGAGATAAGTTAGCAGGACCTACTTCTGGATAGTAGTGAAAGATTAGAAAGCAAAGCCGCCAGGGCGAGAAGAGAAAGGAAGGGCAGTGCCGTCGAGGCAGAAAAAAACGAAAGCAAGGCCACACAGAGAAGAAGACAGGCCGTGGGACGGGAGATAGGATGCTAGTCCTAGAAGACCGAGATCGTCTATTTAGAGCCAGGACGGGACCAAGCTTGGATATGTAGAGCTCCCGCTCTCTGTACCAGTGAGGTGTTCCCAAGACTCAATGACAACGCCGGGTGTGTGTATGTAAGGTCGATCTAAGGTAGCGCCAACTTGGCAGTACTCGTCCAAACACGATCTTTGTCGCACACGATGGCGACCCGTGAGTCAAACCCCAGCGCTAGTCTCTCGCTAGTGAACAACTGTAATTTGAGATGGCCGATGAAGAGTCTCCTAGCCTGAACCGGGGAGGACGGCCAGTCGGTGTCGAAATCTTCTCCTCCCCCCTGATGCCCATGTGGCCACCAACCAAGGGGGTGAGGTAGGGGGGTTAGGCAAGCAATCTGGGGATAGAAGCTGCGCCGCATGAAGAAAAACGTGGAGGTGAGGCTGGGGAAGAAAAGACTAGAAGCTATTCGGGGTTGCTCCGGAGCCCCAGCCGTGCCGCCCCCCTCCCCCCCTTGTCTTGGGACGCGGTGAGACGATGCCAAGTGCCGCACAATGTGATATGGGCGGGCCATGTGCTTGTGAGACCCCCCCCTCCTTCCCGGCGATGGTCTGAAGTATGTACGGATGACAGGTTCCTGATGGCAGGCGATAGGGCGTACAGGTTTTCGTGGTGTCGCTGCAGGTCTTCATGGCTTCATGGCTTTGCTGCAGGCGTCAGGTCAGCAGCTTTCTTGCTTTTACTCATCGTGCGACGTTGCACCGATTCGCGAGGTAAATCGGTCATCTCTGCGTCGGTAACCGTGAGCAGATCATCCGAGTGTGGTATCAGCTTGCCTACAGGAATTACTTCGACGCGAGGCCCGTAGATGTCGCTACCCCCCTCCTTCACTCGGAATGCCGGGCGGTCGCGTTGGTAAAGGCCGCCTGCATGTTTACCGCTGCAGATTGCCGTGTCTCTCCTCGCCTACAGAAACCCCGAGAATGAATCCTCTTCGGCTTGAGTCCGGTGATCGCCTGGTACAGCATCCTAAAGGGATATCACCGCGTCGGACTATGGTGGTTGTGATCGCCCATATGGTCACTCATCGATCGGCTGGTGGCCGGTGGGAGCAATGCGGCCCGCCCGGTCCCATTCATAGGTGCCAGGATGGGAGCATAGCACCGAGAGCCATGTTTCTTCTGTGCGAACTACGCTCAAGTTCGAGCTCGCGGATGGAAGCCCTTGGGTGGCCGCGGGGCTTTCTTCCCAAGCAGGTTCCATGCCGTCCTCGAAAGTCTTGCGGTGCGGGTCTGATGGGGTCATCCAAACACGGAGCATCGTGGTGCCGTGTGATGAGGACTGCTTGGAACGCAAATGATATGGGTTGGCAGTAGGACGCCAAGAAACGGGGATAAGGGGGAGGGGGTACGATGCCTTCTAGATGGTCGTCTGTCAACCGAACATTGTGCAGCAGTGGAATAATTCTCCGGCGTCCTCGTCTGACCACTGATCCAACCAGCCAAGTCTCTCAGCAACACCAGGTCTCACGGCTGTGGATGTTACAAGATGGTCACGCGGGCTCGACCAGAGCGCCTTGGCTGGATGGATGCAACGATGAGGAATGGGGAAAACGTGGAGGAGGGTCTCCAGAACAAGCAACTTAACAAGGGGGGGGAGAGAATAAAGGTGACGAGGCTCCCACTTCCCGAAACCTTTTTTGCTTTTAGCTCTTTAGCTTCCGTCCCACCCCCTTTTTTTTTTTTTTGGAGTAGCGGGACTTGGAACTTATTTACATAACCCGCATCTGATTGGACTGCAAGATCGTGGTGGCCCAAAACGGGAATTCATCGTTTCTTTCTGGCCTTCAGGAGCCGAGGTTTCTCAAACCGACGTCGCGCCATTGGGAGGGGGGAATGACCTTTGCCATCTTGGCTGGTTTCGACCTGTCGTCTGACTGGGCAACTTCTCATTTCGAGCCCTTCATGCTCTTGTCCATAAGCAAGTTGCGCCGTGATGAACGTGGAGGTTGAGCTGAGAACACAGCATCCCGGAGTAATATCACGGCAACTCGGGCGGATGCCGTCGCCAGAATAATCCGCCCTTTTATATGGTTTATTTCCACAGATCACATCTTCACTTCGAAGGGCCTTTTCCGGCTCCTTTTCGAGCGTCGATCGCTTTAGCGTGTCACATCGCCAAGCAGACGCCCAAACTCCAAATGTTGCAGGGCACTCAACCCGTCAATCGCCAAGTGTCGTCCTCATCGGTGTCCCAAGCTAAGGAGAGAGAGAGAGAAAGAGAGCAAAGATAGCCTGAGTATCTTAGGTGGTGCTTTGCTCCCATTCTTGGCTTGGCTCCAACGATGCCCCAGCCTTCCTATGTCTATGCCTGCCCTCCCCCGGCGGGATCCTGTTTCCTGAAAGCTCGGTGTTCTCAGGCCTTCCTTTCTTGCTCCCTCACTCTCTTAGATAATAGCAACTACGGATACGACGGCTTATAATTGTCGACAAGACCACGGCTACTATCGGTTCTTGGAAAGCTGGCGTGGTGGTACGGCAAAGAGGGTATTGGTTGTATATTGTGATGCGTCTAACATGATTATGTCTAAGGTTACATGAGCCGCCGGCATCGCTGGGGTCTACAAGGCTTGCTCAATCGTGGCAAAGCCCTTGACAAATTCCGCCTGGATGGATTTCAGGCTCTTAACATCCTCCGGGAGGACGTCGTCTCTCCACCACTCGAACCACGCGCCAATCTCCTCAAAGTTCGCGTCCTCCAAGCCGAGCCACTCGCTCAGTTTCTCGTGCCACAGCGGGAACACTTCTGTGACAATAACCTCGCCCAGTACCTTAGGCGTCAGGATGCCGGTCCACCCGAGCACGCCTGTGAGCATGGGGAGGTAGGGCTCCTGGTCGCTCGGGTCAACCCTGAAATTCTTGCGCAGGTAGCGCCCCATGGCCGGCAACACGTGGCTCATGATCAGCGGACGCCATTGGTCGCCGAGCACATCGCGCCACTGTTCCAGGCCCGGGATGACGCCGCGGTCAAACTCCCACACGTCAATCAGCTGCCTGTACTTCCTGCGCACTTCGGCCACCAGCCCCGTGCCCTTGGGCTCCAGGTGGTACGATGGCAGGTACTGGAGCCAGGGGAACAGCCAGAGGTGAGGCAGCTTGTGGCTCTGCCGCTTCTTCTTCGGGTTCCACTCCGCCACAGCCGTTTCCAGCTTGCGGACGACGGCATCGAGGAACTGCGCACGAACGAATGGGGGCAACAGGTCCGACCAGGCCTCCAGGACTGCCAGAAGCGGCGTAGGGTCGAAGACATCCCAGTCGCGGACGGCCGACACGGCCCTTGTGTACCAAAGCTTGTACATCATGGTCTCGTACGGCGTCGTCGCCTTTTGGTGTTGGCGATAGAGGTCGTTGGCATTCAGACCAGTCGAGTCCCACTTGTTGACAGTCTTGTGGCCCTCGCCAGACTTTGTGAGGATGCTTCCCAGTCCCTTCAGCTCTGCGGCGAACCGAGTTGGTTGCTCCAGCAAGTTCCAATCGGGGTCGCGAAAGAAGGGATGAATGGCCGCGACGGCGAGATCCGCAATCTCTTCGGTCGCCGGCCCGATATGTTGGACTGCTTTTTCCAGGCAGCGGATGACATCCTCCCATTCGGTGGCTGAGGGGAGCTCGTTGGTGACGATGTTGGAAAAGACTTGTAGCCTGCCCAGGTCCGAGGCGAGGTCCGCCATCTCCTGCTCCCTCTCGCGCAGTTCCAAGTCGACCCATGTCTTGCGCTCTTCCAGATTCCTCCACTCCTCCGAGAAAGCCGCCAAATCCGCGTGTGCTCTCTTCACCAACTTGCGAGCAGCCGCAACCTCGGGGGACTCGACAACTGCCGAGGAGGTCGGGGTCAGGAGCCCAGACGCAGTCGTCAAAAGCTTGTTGCCCGGTCCTGTCATGTCCAGGATGGGGGCGAAAGCCTCCGGTATGTGAAGCCCAGGGGCAGACTTCTTGATTTCTTCCGCCGTCATGTACTTGGGCTTCTGCCGCTTCGGAGTGCTGACGCCGCTGCCGCCTGCGCCGGCGCTCTTCTTCTTCCGCTCCCTCTTCCTCTTCGTTTCTTCCTCATCCGAATCAATCACCTCCTCGCCCCGCAACTTGGCCTGTCGCTTTTCCTCCCTCTTCTCGTGCTCCGATTTCTCCTTCACCGCACCGAGACCGGCGCCCTGCGGTCGAAGGTGCGCCTCAATGATGACACTTCGACCTTGCCCCTCTCTTCCGAGACCGGTGCCCTCTTTGTAGCCCATCTTTGCCATCATTCGCGCGCCAAAGGACTTGGGGTTGGGCTTTGCCTTGCCCTTGGCACCGAACGCACTGGGATGGACCACCTTTGGCGTGGAAGGTGCATCTTGGACATCGGGTCTCAAGACCGGTATGTTGGCGGATGAGGGTACGAAGCCGCGACCGAGCGGGTTTTTGCCGTCAAACTTGGTCTTCGCAAACGATCGCACGGGAACACCAGCTGCGTCTGCGTCTTCGTCGCTCTCCTCGGCTCGGGCGGGCTTGAAACCCAAGCCGCGCTGCGCTCCGCCGAATCCCAGCCCGACGCCGCCAACCTCATCTTCATCCTCGTCGTCGTCATCATTATCGTTATCGTCGTTCGAGTCGTCCGAGTATTCCTTGGTGTTCGCGTCGTTTGTTTCGTCATCTTGGTCGAGGGTAGTGGCACCCGTAGAGACAAAGCTCATGCCCTTGCTGCGCAGAGTCTTCTTCTTCCACCGCCGTCCGGGACCATCATCTTCGCTGTCGGATCCAAAGATGCCCAGCGCGGCGCTCTCCTTGGTATTACCGACGCGCCGGCGCTTTCGTGGGTTCAGGTCGCCAAAGTCGTCGCCTTGGGATGGGTCTGTAACGGGAGCCAGGTAGTCATCGTCGTCTTCTTCTTCTTCCGATTCGGAAGAGTATTGCGCAGCGGCCTTCTTTGTCAAGCAAGAAGGATCAAACGTGGGAAAGCTGGCCATGCTGTTAGCTAGGCACGATGCGGCGCAAAGAAAATGGAGAATTACGTGCGAGACGAGACGTTGCGATGAGACTACTTTTTTGGAGGAAAAGCATCATTCAGGCCAGGCTCCCCCGACCGATAGCTCGAAGGTGGGTCGCCTGTTGTTATCAGCACGTGATTCTTATGGCGATAACGCTGATTTGGTAAGTATCCCACAAGTACATATCAAGTCTTTTGATTCGTTGGTAGTATCCATCATAAGTAGGTACCTGAAGTATCGGGTACGTATCTAGACAAGGCGCATGGGGGTCATAACCGATGGCCAAAAGTAAATAAGGAATGGAGTGTTCCTCGATTAATCACGACTGAAGCCTCGGCGGTGGTAGACCGTCGATGGAGCACTCAGCAGACGTTGGTAGATGCATATGATAGAACGGAATATGCAAACTTCTCACAACCACTTAATCCACGATTGCACTGGAAGCTCGAGACCCGTATCAATTCCACTCTGTACGTTTATTCATCAAGGGGCTCATCATCAAGATTCAAGCGACTGTGGATTCCTAGCCAGGCTCGATGCTCTAAAAACCGCGAATGCCAGCCTCCACACTCTCTTTGAATGGTGTCCAACCCTTCTGTCCAAAGTACTTCTGCAACAAAGCCTCGGCCTTGGCGGCTGGTGGAAGCTCCGTAAGGTCATGGCCCTCGTCCGCCGCCTTCTCCGGAATCAACTTATTGTCGGGTCTAAGCTTGCGTAAGACGTCGATAAAGTCGGACGTGGTGTAAGCCTCGGCCGAACCCCAGATCCTCTGGGACTTGACCGGCTCGGCGAGCAGGGCGATGGCATGGAGACGCGCGACGTCGCCGACGTCGACGCATCGTTCTACGGGTCGTGTTAGCCGAGTGAGCTTCGCCCGAGAGCCTCTCGCACTGCACTTACGCGGCATCATACTCTGCAACCCGGCTACTTCACCCTTCAACAAGCCACTGGCCCAGCCCATGGTCGAACCATGGATCTCGGGATGAAGGATCTCCCCCGTCTGAAGGCGAATTAGGTTGGAAGCCGGCTCTCACGAAGAATTTCAAGCACTTACAGTGAAGTTGGGCAAGATTGTGTTGAATACGTAACCGGGCTTGTTCTCCTCGACCCACTTCCAAGCAGCTCGCTCGCCCTCGGCCTTGGAGGCTGCGTAAACTATGGCTGGCTTGCCTTCCTTGGGGGTATTCGAGTCCCAGGCCGCCTTGATGGCGGGTTCGTTAAACGTGCCTGAGAGCCCTCGTCAGCAAATCATGCCCCTTTCTCAAAGTCGCGCATGATATATTGATAGGACGGGTAACGGTTCAACTCCCCGTGCGTCCGAAATTGAACACGTACTCTCGTCTACGAAGACATCCTGGCCAGGGACACGTGTCGATGCCGCGAAGGCAGAAGAGGTCAGGACGACGCGCTTGATGGAAGGCTGCTTCGCCGCAACCACCAAGATAGTCTCGGTTGCCTTCACTACCCAAGGAATGACAGCCTTGGGGTCATCGGAAAAGGTCACGTCAGAAGCCTTTGAACTGAGTGTCAATATTCCAACAGACCAATCCCTTTCCGGGTTTAGAAACGTAGGGGGTGGTGTACGGCAGTCCGCAGGGCTTACTCCCTCAAAACAAAGAAGGAGCTACACCCACCCCTCCTGCCCACCTTTGTAGAATTCGCATTAACTACATACACTTTTGTATATAAAACTAAATTAACACGCTCTAATTAGCTGAATAAGAAAGTACCCCCCCCCCCCCCCCCTCTATTTACCTCTATTACTTAGCAATTGCTTTCTAATTCCTCTTTTTTTTTCCCTACGCCTACACTACTTTTCGTAAGTTACCCTAACTTTAACCCTACGATACTACCTAACCCTTATAGATTTACGCCTTTTTATTATAAGATATTAAATCTCTAAGTTATTATAATTAAAATAATATATCTTTTTACCTCTTCTTCTTAATATATAACAATTAGTAGTAATATGTAGTATTTTACTATTTTTTCTTTAGTTACGTTACTATAACTACACTTTTTTATATAACTTTACTTATACTTTCCTTTTTTTTTAGATTTTAGCTAACCTTTATAATAATTTATATAGATTTATATACACCTAGCGTTACGTTAATATATTTAACCTTTACTTTATACTCTTAATAAGTCTTATATAAGCCTTTATAACTGCCTATATCCTTATATAGAGTCTAACATAATGTTACTTAAGCTTCTAGAGGTAATTAGAGGCGTATAGCTTCCTATAGATAATAGTAAAAGCAATTAGCCTTAGCCCCTAGCTAATAAAGCCTATGTTACTACGTAGGCTTTAGCCTATATATATATACTCCTATAGCTATTTATATTAACCTATACTAACCCTTATAAAGCTATAGTTAGTTACATAAGTTTAGCTATAGCTATATATATTGCTTTAGGTAATCTGCCTCTTTAGGTATAATCTTATATATAACTCTATATATCTATATATAGGCTTATATCTTTAATAGCCCTAGCGTATAGTTAATCTCTATACTACTATTAAAAATAAAATGTTACGCTTCTATAACCTTAATTCTACTTACGTATAGAATACTAACGTAATTATAATCTATATATATAGAACTAAGAAGAACTATATAGATTACTATACTAACTATAAGAAGAATCTTAGACCTTTTATAACTTATATCTAGCTTATATAGGATAGTGTATATAGTAACTACGTATATAATAGTAGCACTAGTAGCTATAGCTTTAGTAAGTTTTATATACTACTATAAGATATTATATAGCCTAATACTAACCTATATAAGAGAAAACTACTAAGCGTAGTAGTACTTTATCCCTTATAACCTTATATAAGCTTAAGATTTCCTATATAGAAGTAGACTTTCTTATAATAATTTATAGTATTTACCTATATTAGCTTAAGCTTTTAGGTAACGCCTTAGTTAGTGTTATAAATAAGCTTAACGACGTTAGCTATAGTACGTTTATATATAAATATATAATAGAATAGCTTAAAATGCTAATAACATTATATAGACTTAGACTAACCTATCTAATTTTATAAGATTAAGTCTAATTTTAACGTATAGTTTATAGTCTTATATATATTTATATATTTCTATATAGTTAGCTATATTTAGCTATTAAAATAGTTAATTAAGTATAGCTTTAAGTAAGGAGTTATAGGTATATAAGGATATATATAGGGGTTAATAGAACCTAATAGAAAAAAGTATAATTAAGGCGTTTTAGGTAGGTTTTTTTAGGTATAGGCACCCTTATATATAAGCGTATAGGGGTTTATAGATCTACCCTACCTTTAAGTTTTCTAGGTTTTTAATACCTAAATAAACTATTTTATATAATCCTATATAACTTTATAATATATTCTATAAAATGCTACGCCTACGTATTAATCTTAAGCTATTTTGTAATAATATCTATAAAAAGTTTTAAGCTAGCTAGAAATACTCTATAATTATCTCTTTTCTTTCTAAATCTAAATTAATTAAGGTATCTCTAGTAACCTTTAAGCGCTATTTACAAAAATATAACTTTTACTATAAAATCTAAACAGAATTCTCTATACTACTTCTTTCCTATATATTTAAGCTCTTCTTTAACTAATAACTTACTAATAAATATATCCTCTTTACGCTTTAGAATAAAGGCTTTTAAATTTTACTAACTAGCCTTAAAGATATATAGAAATATTACTAGTTATAGTAGTAATAATTAAAAAAGCAACTTACTATAGCTTATAGTAAGGTAACTAAATACTTCTATATAAATAATAATAATACCTACTGGATTTACAGTTTTAGCTATAAGTTTCTTTATACCTATATATAATAATAAAGGTACGTTATTAGCTGTAACGTATTATTTAAAGCGTATTATATAGTCTTTCCTAAGGAGGTTATAAGCTAGCTTAATAAAATATAATATTAGTAGAAAAGCTATATAACTATAAGGCTAAATTATATTTAGTTAATTAATATATATAATAAACTCCTTCTATAGGGGTTTAAAATCTATACTAGTATTAATACATACTCTTGTTATATTGTTTAGTTTTATATAGGAGTTAAAGTATATACTACCTAAGCTATACTTTACTAATATCTCTATATTATTTTATAATAAGGTATAATACCTTATAAAATATAGTTAGATTGTAGTGTTAAGACTATACTTACTGCTAGAGGCTACTACTTTCTATCATAAGATTATATAAAGCCTAACCCTTTAGTATTAGAATAAAACATCTTAATTTAGTTTTATAACTACTAGATCTTTAGTAAAAGTATCTATAACGTTAAGATTAAGAGTTAGTAGAGGTAACTTTATTAAGCTTCTTTAGTATAATAGCGTGTAAGTATGTATCCCTTAATTATATAACTATACTAATTATTATATAGGAATACTTTAGCTAATTATAGGCGTTTAGATTATTTAACCTAAGCTCTCTTCTTAATAGGATTACACTATTATTTATCTTTATGCCTTTAATCTATAAGGACTTTATAGATTTTATAAATATCTAGAATAACTATTATATTTGCTTATAGAAAAGCTAGCTAAATATAGTTACTAGGTAACCTTAGTAGCTATATTACTATTCTAATTAAGAATCTACTTAAGACTACTCTTATTTATATAATCCTACTAAGCTTTAGATAATATTAGATATCTTAGGTTAAGATATAACATTAACGTTACTAAATTAGTACTTACTAAATAAAACCTTCTAACTTTATAAGTAGCTTCTTAAAGACGTAAGTAACTTTACTTAAGTTACTTAGTTTAAAGGTAGTATATATCTATAGGTTAAAGCGTATAAATATCTATAGTATCGTCTAAATCTACACTATTAGTCTAGTACTTAGCTAGTAATTTTATAGTTAGAAAGGTAGATAGGAGGAGTAAAATAGATTAAGTAATAACTATAAGGATATAGGATTAATATTAATAGACTTATATAGACTAAAATAGATATACTAGGGGTAAAAGAATATAGTAGTATATAGATTATTCCTCTATATTTTCCTCCTTTTTTCCTATAACTATAGTGTCTTTCTTATCCTTAAGTATAGGTATCTTAGACTCCTAACTATCACCCTTAATAACCTATAAGTATTTATACTTCTAATAGGTTATACGCTTTTATAATAACTTAGTTATCTTTAATACTTTAGGTGTAAGCTTTTACTTAGCCCCTATCTTTAACCTTATTAATATAGATAGATTGTTATTAGGCTGCTAAAGCTTATCTAAAGGTAATATCTTCTTTATATTTTATTACTTTTTTAAAACCTCTAAGGCTAGAGTTAGTGTATCTATATGTAATAGTAATATAACTAAGAGGCTATATATATCTTTCTCTAGAAGAATAGATACTTCGTTAAAGAATACGTTAAGTGTTTTTACTTTATATGTAGCACTTTAGAATTTATAGATATTAGTTAGGTTTTTTAGATTAATATATATTACCTTTTAGTCTTACTTAAGAAAGTGCTTCTCTATAGTAAACTTTAATAGGATTATTTGTATTATATTAGAATAATACGTATAAAGCGTTATTAAGAAGAAGGATAACGTTCTACTAAACTTCTTAGGTAATACTATATGTATATATATAGTAATAGGAACCCTATTAATTTTAGTCTTATTATATAAAGTAAGCTATAAATAAATACTAATTAAAATAGATAGGGAATTCTTTATTAGCTTTTTTGTCTGTTAGATACTTAATTTGTGTTAAAAAGAACCCTTTTAGGCAGCTTTAAGGAAATTCTTAGCTTTAGGTATAAATAGTGCTTTAGTTTTAACACTTATAGACGACTTAGGAGGTTACGTATAGGAGGATACTTAGTTAATAGGGGTTTTAAAGTCGTTAATAACCGTAAGGTTAATTTCGTCTAGCTTAGTAATATTAGAAAGATCTTAAGAATAAAATGTATAAGTTACCTACTTATAGACTAATTTAGCTAAAAAGTGGTTAAGTTTGTAGTTATTAGGGTACTTTTGTGCTATTATAAAGTATTAGATATAAAAGTAAGTAAGACCTTTTGCCTCTATACGATAGTATATAGAATTTATTATAGCAGTATAATTTCGTAACAGCCCTCGCTTAATTAATCCTACTAATTTAATAATGTTATTTATGCTATAAGTAAATATTATATTACGATAGAGGAGTGGCCTTATAAGCAAAAAGTGGCTTTTTTAGAATCCACTTGTGTTTTGAGGGAGTAAGCCCTGCGGACTGCTGTAGTGGTGCTTACCACACTGGCGACGCCGGCGACCCCAGTCATGGCCTGCTTGAGAGCCTCCGGGTCTTCGAGGTGAGGAACGACTACCTGCTCATAGACACCTTCACCGTACTTGTTCTTGAACAGCTCGGTGAGCCATGGCTTGTCGGCCCGGACAGTACCACGGACGCGGTAGCCCAGCTCAAGAAGTGTGTTGGCGACCTGGGAACCAATGTATCCGTTGGCCCCGGTGACGAGAATGATAGATCCCTTGGGAAGTGCTGTAAGTCCCGACATGATGTTGGATGATCTTGGGGCCACTTTATATTGGGTAGTGGGGTGGCTGATAGTTGCAAGGGCTGAGAGGGCGCTGAATGATATCGTCCGTGATTATTACTTGGCAAGCTGGAGAGGATATTTACAAGAACACAAAGTCTCGCGGCACTCCTGCCTCTTAAGTAGCAGCAGTTACAGCCAGCTACCGCGACCTGCGCGTGGAGTTCAGTAAAATCTACCGATTACTAAAATGCATAGATCCCACTAGAAGTGGGTTTATGCTTAGAAACCGAGACTCCTCCGCACCCTGTCCTCCCTTCTCCCTCTTTCACCCACTCACACCCCCTTGGCAACGGGTTAGCGTTCGGCGTTCACACAGCAGCAGATGCTCTCCGCTGCAGGACAGAAGCTCTAGCAAGTGACGTAAGCCACAACACCCCTCGGAATCTGCGAGCGACCCGATTCGTCGGGTTTGGGTAATCCACCCATCATGCACTTATCATCTGTCAGGTGCCGAAGGGGGGGGGGAGCCGGGTGGGCCCGGGACGGCAGTGGAACGGAATAATGTTAAGCCGACAAGTGCATAAGAGAGGGTTTTTGTAACAATTCTAGGTTAGGAGGAGGATAGATTGGAATAACAGTCACAACTAACCCCCAACTGCCCAACCGCTGACTCCTTTACTCGGTACTACACCAGCCTCTGACATCATCAACGCAGTCATGCCCCGTTGCATTAGGCCCTGTAAGCTGCCAATATTTAGAAGTATAAGCCGACCGGGTTTTACGAATGGGCGCTTTGTAATCCGTTTTGCTGTATCAAATGAATGCGTCTCATACACATCCGGGGCGTTGTGCTTGAGAGCAACAATGGCTGATCCTACAGAGGCTGTCAGCATGCCTACCAAGCAGGCAAATGCCGTAATAATCTCGATAGTTAGATCGGAGGCAATTGCCTTGACTTCGTCGTTAGGGGCCATGGATAGATAGCGCGCAAAGATCGACTGGTTGGTTGGTTCCGTTAGTCAATGAGATTAATCTTACGACAGTGCTAGATGGGACAAAACAGACTAGGACCAAGTTCAATGTCATCTTTCACGCTCTAGAGGAAGCGAAGGCAGGGAAAGGCTTAGTAATATATTATATTAACTGGAAGTCTCTCTCTCTGTCTTTTCCTCTCTCTCTCATTTGGCAAAACGTATTTAAGCTATAATACTAGGTGTATCGACAGGAACAATACTAGCAGTTCAGACAGGAACAGTGCCAGGTTTAAGTAAGAAGGAGAACATACTATAGTGTTAACGTTAGAGGCAGGGGTTTAATGTATTGTTCTATGCGCGCTTATTGAGAAATATGTAAAGAATATAATTTGTTAGCTTTACTAGATTGCAGTAGGTAGACTTCTGCACTTAAGAAGGGTTAACAAAGGGAAGAAGAAGAAGAGGGGGGGGGGGGGGGGGGGGGGGTTTT
>JASUDE010000221.1:52705-76480 GCA_034509685.1 Colletotrichum cereale | reverse complement strand
GTGGACATCAATCCACGAGCACTTTGCTGAGTAAGCTGTCAATTCAATCCACAAAGTCGGATATTGACGTGGATGGATTGATTCCCTACCCTGGGAGATAGTAAGACCAAGACTGCAGGCAAGTAGTATACCTGGACTGGCTGTTGCGCATGAAACCAATTGTTAGTAACGGATGCAATGTGTAGTTATGGCTATCTAACTTAAGAATGCTAGTCATGGCTATTTGACTTTATAGGCTGGATGAGAAATACGTACATACTCATATAAGAACTTAACCGATAGAGTTTATATAACTCTCTTATAACTTGTCATAAAAATAACGTTATTAGTTGCAGGCAGCAACCAACCTCTTATATCTTATGACATATCCAACTTATTTTAGTTACTGACTGTGAATTGGTCTAGGATAAAGTATTCTATAACCTGCGATTACAATTAGTTGCAGAAACGGTCATTGCAGACTCTGCAGATCCAAGGCGTTGGGTCGGTCAGGTTGATAGCCTTTGTCTCTGAAACTGGACAGAGTAACCTCGCTCCCAGCACATCGTTGTCCGCGTCCGACGGACCACAGGCTATATTCACTGGGCTTGGATCTAGACACGAGGAACTATCGTCTGCACCCGCGCAAAGTTGCACCTGGTAGATCACTGGTTGGCGACTGCCACCCTTCTCACATCTGTCTGTTGTCATGATGTATGGAGTTTGTGGTCCAAATTTGTCCAACTTGGCAAAAGCATAATTCTCTGTTCGGACATCTGGTAAAATTATCAAAGTTAGCATTAAGAAAATAAAAACACAATTACAAACTGTCGCGAAAAAACGACGCCGTTAATTGCAGGCAGCAATTAACGCCTTATATCACATATGCCTTGTGACACACCCCCCCAGATCGCAGAGATCCTATCTATGTGGTCTGACTGCCTACATGATCACTGGGTTGACAGGGAAGCTCATGACCCCCCCAGATCCGTGATCAAGGGATGTCCATGGTGTTTGTGGGACTCGAACCCACAGGGTCTATGACACTCAGACGCTAACTACACTTGCCTTTAACCATTCTGGCACAAGGCTCGTAAAGCGAACTGGGCTCATAACTGTTGCGAAAAAACGACGCCGTTAATTGCGGGCAGCAATTAACGCCTTATATCACATATGCCTTGTGACACAAACTAAATACGTACCGTCTACACCGTTTTGGAGGTTATCGCAAATTTGCACAAGTTGCAAAGTGTTCAGGTTGGCTGTGGGGGTACTAGTTGACTTGATAAAATCCTCGACAGATGGATCTAGAATAAAGGTGTAGGTGGAATGGTCTGGGTCGCTACTAAGCGGTACATTCGTAAGGTTGCCACAGCTGGTATCGCGAGTCGAAATCGCGTCCGCGCGGAGTCTATGAACAGAAGCCAGAACGCTAGTTGGTAACATGTTCAAGGCCGCCAGAATAGAGAAGATCTGAGGGCGATGCATTGTTGAATCGGGCTTGTAAAGAGCGAAGCCAGAGAAGGAAAAGAGTGAATGGTACAGCCTCAAAAGGGAGTGCTATTAGTTGGGAATGGCTGAAAAATACTCGAAGAATCTTAAGTAGAATGTTGTTTGCGGGCTTTAGACGTTTTATTGTTATTTGTAGGTTTACCTTGGTAATAGTGGAAAGAATGTGCCTCCGGAGATGCCGATTTCAAACATCGGTATCTCCTGAATGCATTAATCTAAGACGGCGACTATTTCATAGGCATAGGGGACGAGTCGCGCTTACGTTTGTGGTTAGTGCAGTCAGGAGCTTAATAAGTTTTGCTTTCAGGATTGGGAACACATAAAGAGGAGGGTTCTATAGCGACCATCTTGAACCAATGTAACCCTATTGGTACTTGGCTAATTAGGGGGTAATTAATGTCGTATGCTGGCAGCTTTTACTACCAGGCTGCTCCTGGTGGCTCCAGTCCCTACCCGGACAGGCCGGGCATGGAACAACCCATTTTGCTGATGTGGCTGACTATCCTTAACTTAAATATACCTCCAAAAACGTTCCTCAGCTCTTAGTTAACTATTGTTGAACGTACTTGATATTTACTGCAGGACCCTCTAGGACACTGGAACTATAGCTCGCATTACCCAGGAATGATTATAGGATTTTGACATCTTGAAATGAGTTCTTGCTGCAGCTTGAATACGTACTATATATAAAACATGTTGAACATACAAGTACGGCTTACTATCTGTGACCCCTCTTTTCCACTGAAACCCACCCCCGCCCCTTTTTTGCCCACTCTGTAAAGAGGGGTCTTTAACTCTCTAAGCCTAAGGCCCCCAGGTAGATCAATCGTTTGATGGTTTCCATCTAACCATCAACTAACAGTTACTTTTATCTCTAGACAACCCTTACAAACTGACTGCTGCATCCGGTCTCGATGTTCCCTACGACGTCTATATTGTTCTCAATCAAGCTGTCGCCAGTACCACAGGTAAAACACCTACTAGGCTTGTTTCTTGAGATGATTTACGCGTATCTGTTGGATAATACTATGAAGCCTGTGAATCAAAGCTTCTAAACCTGATTGTTGAGACCGAGATTTCCAGAGGCTCATCGTGAACTTCTAGAGCTTCGATTTTTAGGTCCAGAGCTTTCAATACCTTCTTGCTGACCTTCTAAATGTAATCTCCATCTAATGAACCGGAACCACGGGCTCTTCTTTGCCATAGCTTCGATCTTTTCTTGTATTTTGCCTTCCGTGAGGGAATCAAACTTTTCTTCGTTAGGAAGCCTTTTTTGTCTCTTGACAATGTGCAACACTTTTGTTTGCAGTGTATGTAGCTGGTTGGTGAAGATACCAGCAATCGTTTTGGCCCGGCAAGCTCCTCTGCTCCGTTACAAACATTTCGGGCT
This sequence comes from Colletotrichum cereale, assembly GCA_034509685.1. Classification (NCBI taxonomy): domain Eukaryota; kingdom Fungi; phylum Ascomycota; class Sordariomycetes; order Glomerellales; family Glomerellaceae; genus Colletotrichum; species Colletotrichum cereale. The sequence continues at coordinate 73,599 of JASUDE010000221.1, read as the reverse complement.
CTTTGGCAATCGTTCTTAGTCATTAAGCCGGGCTGTTGAATCATAGTACAGGCTGCGTATTTGATCAGGTACATCGGACAGATACCAACTTTATTTGGAACGCACACTTATCCTTTTTCAATGATCCATGAATTTGGCCTATGTTGTAGGTAACCTCTAAACTACCTGCCAATATACGTGCCGGTTCTAGACATATCCCCGTCGATAACGCAGGAGCGAGGCACAGCAGATTTAATATCGTGACAAGGGGGAGAACGAGACAATATTGCCAAACAGCGAAGGAAATAGCTGTAAAATCTCTTCTTAAATTGTGACGCGAATTCCCCATGATTTCTCCTGTCTATGGTTGTTTCTGTCGAGGCTGTGGTGCCGATGACGTAGCCCAAAACATCAATGCAAACTGCGCATCAGGTGAGCCTTCTTGCGATGGGGATACAAACTTCTTTATTTCATCTTGGAAAATGATTGTCTTAGGTCAGGCTTTTTCGAATCACTCAACTTGGGACGTTATTAGTGGTCTTTATGCTGACTTGGGGGGAGTTGCGTTTGCCCCTCAGTGTTAATTATACTGTCTTTACAATTACTGATTCTTAGTAAATGAAAGGTTTCTGTAGAAGCTTGACTTGCTTCAACTGCATGCGCAGCTTGATTATATATGCACAGTAAAGAACATTGTTTGTAATTGCGTGCCGCCTATGTGAGGACATGAGTTACAGACCTAGAAGCCGGTTCAGTAGAGATGAAATCACTGACCGTGACTGAAAACTATAGTTAAGTTTAACATGCCTAGATAAGTTGTACAGAAATTTATACCTCGTATACTAGGTAGTTAGGTGTTGCATCTCAAATTAGCGTAGGTTATATCACGTACATCGGCTTTATTTGACGGATCAATACAACCACATTCCTGAGTTTCGACTTGTGTTAGGAGAAATCCGAATACTTTCATCTGATCGAGTTCTGGGATGCCACAAATATATCAACACTAGATCTAGGCCGGCTGATCGTTAATGATCTGGACACAGGCTTCCTGCTAGTAAACGCATATCTTATCAGGAATACAGCTTAACACTTATTCTCGCTGATCTAGAATGTGTACATGCAGGACAGCAATAGACTTCAGTAGTGTAAAGTGTCTCCGTCCAAGAGAAACCGCTACCTGTTCTGTACGGTAGCCAAGAGTAACTGCGCTTATTCCATTCGCAGTACATTTTCCTCGTCCTATTAGTTCCGACACGAAAACACCACTTATGGTTGTGTCTACCCTCGGATCTCGCCAACATTCTTCTCGAGATGATCGTCATCGAGCTTCTTAGTGTCGCTGCCGCCGGTGAGTTCAAAGACTATATCATATCAATCGTCAGCCTATTTCTTTGATGTCTGCCCGCGCGACCCGCAAGGTCGATGCAGAGGAGTTTGTTGGTTGTATGATAGGACTTACGGTCAACGGGGTGGGTAGCGAACTGGCGCGCAGGGACCTTCTTCTGAAACAGGTAGTCCAGTTCAGCAAAGCTGCGATTCATGGTCTCGGGTAGGAAGAAAAAGATCCAAACGGTCCAGATACAGCACAGTCCAAAGTACAAGAAACCAGCCTTGGGGCCCCAATTCCAAGCATCACCTTTATTGTTCAGCATGCGTGGATTGAGCTGGTTAACGGCGATCTGGCCGATGACGTAGACAGCACGACCGAGGACAATGGTCTGGGCCCGGACACGGCTAGACGAGGTCTCTCCCACGATGGTGTATGTCGTTGGACCCAGTGACATCTTGAAGGTCAGATTGGTGATGATCAAGACCACAGCCACACCGAGTGCGACGTCCGAGGGTGCAACGCCAACCGATCCGAGAATGCCAACAAGCAGCATGAGGCCACCAATGATGGAAGATCCGAAGAAAAAGAAGGTACGACGTCCGACCCGGCCCATCAGGATAATTGCGATTCCCGTGCCGAAAATATTCACCGATTGAATACCCATGTTGAAGTTGAAAGATTGAGTCTCAGGCATGCCAGCCGCTTTCAAAAACAAAGCGGCGTAGGAGCAGATGGATTGACCGTTGAGAATTTGGATGATCCAAGCCATGCAAATAATACCAGTTCGACGCAAATTGGTTCCGTGAAAACAGTCCTTATACGTCGCGCCCGCGGATTCGATCTTCTCCATCTCGTCGGTATGCTTCATAAGAGCCAAAGTCCCAGCCATGGACTCCTCGGTGTAGTGATTTTTGCGCGCGAGGCGGCGCAGCGACTTCTCAGCATCGTTGACGCGGCCCTTGCGGATGAGGTACCATGGACTCTCCGGGGCGAGATAGCCAACGATGAACAGAGGGACGATCCAAACCCATTGCAAAGCGTAGGGAATCTTCCACCCAAGATCTCCCTCAAGCTCGAGAGAGCCACGGAGAACAACGGTAGCCAGAAACGAGCCGGTGCCCCAGCACATAGATACCCAAGCAGTCAAGTATCCGCGCATAGCAGCAGGACAAATCTCGGCGGCGTAAGCCGTAGTCAACGTCTGGAAGACGCCCCAAGGGATTCCACACAAAATGTTGGCGCCGAAGAGCATCTGGACGTTGACGGAGAAGAACAAGGCGAAGACTGTTGCGCCCATAGAAGCCATAGCTGCCATGTAGACCCTGCGAGAACCGAAACGGGATTGCAGCCAACCATTTAGCAAGAGACCGATGATGCTACCCAGGTTATTGCCGTTACCGATGGCCGCCTGCCAGGAAGCCGAAATATGTTGATCGCCATTAGCGTCGGGCCAACCAAACTTGTTGAGGTAGGCCTTGTGTGCGAAAAAGTTGTTGATGAGGCCAACGTCCATACCCTCCATGACCAGAGCCAAGCTGAGAAGCATGCTGTAAGTAGCGGCCGGCCAGTAACGGGAAAAGAGTTCTTTGCGGGAAAGTTTACCCTCTTCTTCGCTTGCGGCGGCGGCGGCCTCGATGAGGGCGACATCCGGTGAGTATACCCCATACTCGGCGTGGTCAACAGACTTGGTCTGTGACTTTTCGTTTTCGGCCATGATGTCTGTACGGTAATAGAGAGATTGTCCTGGGGGTTGGCGACGAGAGAAAGCGAGCATTAGAGAGGGAGATGAGCAGCAGATAAACAACTCGTGTTGCCAGGTCTATTGGTCCCGATGGTCTGGTATCTGTCATTGCCAAGTCCCCAACCATGTGCCAAGAATACCATCCTCCACCTATTTTACCGGCTTTGTCTGATGACTCGCCCAATACAATCCCGGGTTTGTGGCTGCATTCATAGGGACTCTTCGGCTGCTTACATTTCCCCATGGGGTACATGAATCAGTTCTCACCAACCTTCAGCTCGCTTCTTATCAAATTATACGTACATCAGCGCGGCCCCCCAAAACACCCAAGACCGCTTTACGCAGTGGGTACGGCAAGGTTTATTAGCCAGTACCCATATCAGCTGAGCGTCCTCGTGCAGACGATACCGGGGTTGGAGATGCGTCTGGGGTATCTTTAAACCGAAACCGCGGGGGGCAGGCGGGGAAGCATCTTCTAGACCCATGATAATGCTTGGGGCTGTGCCATGAGCAGCCAGTAGGACCGTCGGCCAGAACGTTAGGTTCCCCAGTTGCCAGTTGGTCGTCAGGTCAGTGGAACCGATATGACTGGGGTGCCTCACTTGTAGTGTACACATTACGGAGTGCTTGCTCTTAATAGGATGTCGGCAGGTCTTCCAAGTGACCTGTCTCTTGTCATTGTGTTGCTCCAGTTTAACGGCCACTCATGCAGGCGCCTCGGAAGAACCAGTGTGCGCTACGCGCGACGCATGTCAATATTAAGGTATTGAGTGTTGGTCTACAGCATGATGTCTGATATTTCTTCTTTATGTAGTACGCCAGAGTGTTCGCGGACGTCGAGATACTCTTCGAAACCTGATTAATACATCTGTGCTAGAGCCGAAGTCAAACATCCCATGGGGTCGCATCTCGGTTCTACATAGTACTTACCGAGGCCTCTGCCTGTTATCCTGTCGACGCCTTGGCCGCTTGATGCACTGCCCAGTCTTGGCTACTTGGCTTTAAATCCATGTCCTCTCAACCGTTGATCCTGTAATCTTACGTCGGCTGATATACCTCGCATAACCACTAACCTGGCCAATGACCTGGCAATACCAACATAAGACTCGACTGTCGGCGTAGAGCGTCAGCGAATTCGGGACAAGTAATTCACTTGAATTCCAGCGACTTTGTGTTGTGTAGTGATGTCAAACCTAGATTCGTCTTTTCCAACGCCAGGTGTGGGGTTCGGTCAGCTGGAAGAGGCACGTCCGAAAGCCGCCAATACTGTATCCGTACAAATGGTAAAGTTGGCAGGGCTGGAATACTTAATGCGGGGTAATATCGTAAGAGTGGAGGCGGAAATTCCGCAACTCCGTATGGTCAGAGCATCCAGCTCTAACTTGAGAAGACAACCCACTCGACGAGCTTTAGATGAGATATGTCATTTTCTACCAGCCACGTTGGCCCAAAAGTGACAACTTTGACGAAAGCTGGCCGCGGAAAACTTGGAATCACGGCCATTCAGGCCGGTCCTCCCCCCTATATGCTTAGAACACTAGATGATTAGTGGCACAGAAGTCTGGGCGCGAATGCCGGCATCATGTCATAAGTTCTTGACTTCGGTCCCATTCAGCCGAGTCCAAGAAAGCGGGTACATTGCCCAAGGCTTGGTAGCCTACAGGGAACTCATTCCACCATTCAGAGCTCGCAAAGCCAGAACGCCAATGCACCGCTTGATACGAAACGAGAAGACATCCCCGAACCCTGGCTCGGGTCATCATCCAAATTCAGACATGAAGGGTAACCAGACCCAGTTGCCAAGACCAATGTAATGTCCGGTGCACATAGAGCTGGGCTTCTGGACAAATGCGCATATTAACTGTGAGTCAACAAAACCGCTCAACCTCACTAGATTTGCGGGCAATAAAGTTAGACTTCTGGAGAGGCTTGTCTGTGCATTGCCGCGAGATTGTTTATTTCAATATCCCCCCATTCCGCTCGATATGCGCACTTGAAGGTTATCTCTTTTCATTTCAGCTTGTAGCTTTGTGATTGCGAAGCTTTGATATCCTCGTTGACCTTTTGTTGGGGAATAACACAATTGATTAAATATTCCGAGTCTATCTATCGAAGCAAGTCTTCAAATCTGGGCCAAGTGCAACAACAAGTTTCCCGTCTGTTGGTACTAGACTGGACTGCGCGACCTCTTACTTCGTCATGAAACAACACGCGGCATCATTGAAAAATGAGAAGTTTAAGCCTGTAAAAGTCCATTAGAATTCGGCTTTTTTGTGGCATTCGCAAGCCGTTTTGGCTCAGACAGTGGTCAGTCAAGCTTCGGGACCTTCATATCTTGACACATAAATTTTCCTTCACGTAGTTCAAACTCGTCAAGTAACAAGTGTCTCCGCTGACTAGTGATGGAAACTTGGGTTGCTTTTTCAAAAATGTATGTTTCCTTAATTGTTGTAAAGCCATATACCGAAGCTGTTTGAGTACAGACTTTACAAACGAATAGAGAGGTTTAATGCCTTTATTCACACTGTCTCAGGAGTATTACCTTTGCTGTCAATTCAGATCGACGGTCACTTGCTTTCGCTAAATGACGCTTATCTTCTTAGGCCGAACGTTTTCTGAATGGAATACGTTATCCGAAACACCTTCGTTTTTAGTATTTTCAAGCTGACAACGGTCATCAAACGTTGGTTCTCCTCTTTGCATCACGGCATTAAAACATATAAGAAAGAATCAGTATCAACAACCAACGAGTTCCGAGCTTCTAAGACCACCAGTACTTCTACATGTACTTTAGTCTGCTTCTTCGTTGGATTTGTAGAGGACCCTTTTATTTACAGTGGATTAAACCGGCGCTTTACTCCTTTACAACTTACATCTGCCTTCGCAACCGTAGTCCAATCCCCTTGAACGCCGAGGCGTTGATAAGCCAGCCCTGCCACAGAGTCGCTACTGAATTTGAGGACATATACACTGTCCTGCCTCTTGTCGAGCTCAGTTGATGTTGCCTCTACGAAATCTGGAACAGCAACAACCCTGTTTGTCTTCTCCGTGAGATCGAATGGAGCACCCGCCTGCGAACTGACGCGGACGACAAACTGGTTACCAGAGTTCCTGCTACTATAGCAGCCGACATCGAGCCGGATAGGGCCAGTGTTTTTGGGAAGAGGCTGGTCAAGTGGTGTCAAACTCATGCTCATGACAGTGTTGGAACCAAAGCAGATTGCCGATTCATTGAGAACCATCCGAGTCGTATAGATAGAGCGGGCTTGCGTAGTATCGTTACGAGCATGGTGTACATAAAACAGCTCAGCACCCTCCAAGTCCTGTCGAGTAACATTCTGTGCGCCAAACTTGGCACTTGTGTCGGGAGGCGGAGATGCCACTATGCTTCCGTGTCCCGTAGAGTAGATTGGAATTTCTGCATCCGGTGTCTGAGCAAGCACAGGGTTCTGTGAAGACTTACGGAATGGACCCAGGGGTGATTCCGACGTCGCGTACCCTACGCCATAGTTTGATGCTTCATAGTTGTTGGCGCTGTAGGTTAGGAGATAAACCGGTTTTCCATTGGTGCCAGTACGCGTGATGATTGTGCTGCCTTCTGACCAACGCCTGTCTTTCTTTGTGCCATTGAACTTCGTGTAATCTTCAACATGAAAGTTTTCCCAGTCCTGCGGGTCTGCGCCGTAGGATATGACAGTCTTCCAGCCGTCTTTTCGGGGAGGGCTCCCGATCTCGCCAGTACCATTGTAAGCTGTTATATTACTTGGTAGCTCCGATGCGTCACTGGCATGACGGTTGATTTCTGAAGACGCGATCTCCGGCATCGTCCTAGCAAAAGGATCATCCCACCATGCTCGGTCCATCTCGACAACAATGATGTTGGATTCTTCGATGTATTTGCATCGGCCGTCATCCCAATTCCAATTTCGGTACGCGTTTCGTGATGCATAGAGATAGATGCGCCCATCTTTGTCGAAGAAAATGTTGGGGTCGATCGTGGGTATGTAAGTGCCCTTTGGCGCTGCCATTCCTTTTTCATGGGTGTCTGGCGGCAGCATTTGCTTGTCATCCATGATGAGATTGACATCATGGTAATCAGGGTCGAACGGATAGTAGCCAATTGGGTTTGATTCGATCTCCTCGAATGGCCCCGTAGGTGAGCGGGAAACAGCTATGCCCAGCTTCGATGGCTCCTCAAAATCGGAGTATCGAAAGTGGTCCTTGGCGAGATCCTTGCGCAGACGGCCGGCGAAGAAGAAGAAGTACCATCCCGTCCTTTCGTTGTAATAAGTCTCGGGCGCCCAATACCAATCTCGAGCCCAGCAAGCCTGGCCCCCATCTAGGCGTTTCATCTGATCGTCGTAGCACGCCTTCAATGCTCCGCCGGGATGTTTGTGCCATGTCGAGAGGTCCGGGCTAATGTAAATAGCAAAGTGAAAACCCTCGTCTGCGCCCTCAGAGGAATAGGCATAGTACTGCCCACTTTCAGAGTCGTAGAACACATATGGGTCTGCAGCGGCATGGAGCGCCGAATTATGGAATAGGGGGCTCGGGCTATCGTTATCCTTGCTATTGACTGAGTCAGCCAAAGCATATGAGGCAAACAATGCCACCCCGAGAAGGGCTATGAGGGTCCGCATCGCAATGGACAGTTACAACAACGAAGTGCACCAAGGAAGGATAACGACGCATGCTCTTGACGTCCCGAGTCCGGGAACCATAGTAAACTTATAGCACAACCCCTCAGCGCTCCACCCACTTACCCCTCTTCGAATGCGAGGTAATTACGACAAGGTGTTTCGAGGACCGAGAGTAGTTCTTCGTCCCATGATTGATTGAATGCACAAGTATCTGGATGTTGACAAATGAGACCCGGGCCCTGTGAGGGGTGCGCTTTCAGGGGTGGCACTCCTATCACAGGAAATGCCCTCCCGGATAGGCACTCGGGCTAAGACCTGCCTAAGAGACCCCCGCAGTCTGTTCATTCCCTCTTGGTCTTCCACTCGGATCAGATCTGGGTCTGATCTACATGTTCCAATGCACAGTGAGAGGCTTACCGCAATGTAGGATGATTTCAGACATCAGGGGTGAAGCCGGCTCACTTGCTTCGGTGGCTGGAATTGTTCAAAGCTCGGCCAAGTTCTCTCTCTGGAAGTCGTCAAATAGCCAGTCTCTCAGGATACCTTATCCACGAAGGGTTTATGTAGGAGCGCCGGTGGTTGGAGCGATCATCACACCACACCAAGGCAGAACAGTTTCCTCGTTTAGGGGCTTCCCAGTCACCCCGCATCTGACCTTTTTCCTGGCAAGCCACCTTCTTCTTCTACGAAAAAGGTCGGTTGTCAGTGACCATACAAACAACTGCACTGGCGCCTCCTGTTTTGTTGTCCTGTAGTAGGAAACAATCAAATTATTTGCAGAAATGGTCAAATAAGCCCGCATGTTTGTTCCATCCTCTTCGCGGCAATAACCGCTTCTGCCAACCATTTCCCTCAAATAGCCAACAATTGAGCTCCGTTGTATCTTTCCTAAGAGACGTGTTTGTGCTTTTTAACGGATGAACACACACCTGCGCGCTGGCTAGTTATTGAGCGGTCCGAAGAGAATAGTATCATTCTCAGTCAACGGCTTTCGTTTAGTTCATCCCAGGCGAACCACAACCCGACTTATTGATTGGGTTTCTGAAACTTGATGATGTGTGAAGCAATGTGTCTACAGTAGCTAATGTGTGTGTTGTTCTAGAACGAGATCCCGCCTTGAGCCGCATACTCTTTGTGTAAAAGCTAGTACCACATGTCAGAGACGATCCAAAGATGAACCCTCGGATCGGTTATTTACATATGTGAACATTGTCATGTCCAAGGTTTGTGGACATTGCTGAGCTAGTACACTTGAGTCAGTCGATGCGGCTGCTGTTTCTGGGGGAAGGAAGGCTGGCCCTGTAGAGAATGCGGGGTTCAGCCAACTACAAATGCGGGATGTGAAGTTTTCCTAGTCAAATAATTACTTTGGCAATTGAAGCACTGGGTTTTTCAAACTCCTGGTTAGTATCTTGCCGGAGCGAAGCATGATACTTAGGATAAACGCAGTCCCCTCGATGTTCTGACCCGGCTATTGAATGTCCAGCAACTGCTCTAAACTCTCCAGGCGTCTGCTCGTCACGCCTTTACCCTGAAACAAAATAGTGAACCTATCCCATCGTCGTGGTCGAACTGAAATTCAACTGGGGCGTCTTATGCTTGCCTATGCGTGGTTCCGAATGGCGCGAACTTCAAACCATGTCAACTTCGGCAACTGAACTACCTACCTATTCCTAGTCATCATTGGCACCGTTTTGGCCTGACTAAAGCATGCTGGGTCAGTCGTCTAATGTCCCTACGCTGAAGTGGTGGCTGTTGTCGACCCTGCACCAGCTGGGGACCGATTGGCAACCGGGCGTAATGTACATAAACAAAACATGGCATTCCGCATTTGGACGGGAGAATGTTTTTGTGGATGACGGGGTATCGTTCGAGCTACGGCTGACGCATTCCTTCTAGGCGATTGCTAACTAGGAGGCGCGCCCAGCTGCTCAGCGTTGGTGGCCTTGGTTGTTTGCCAGGCTATCAGTGGGGCTTTGGAGACAAATAGCACTGTGGGAATTCAGGACCATGAAGCTGCGACGGCTAGGAGATATGCTGGCTGCGGCTCAAGCTGTGACGGGTACTCAGTACAACGGTCGATATCAAAGAAGACGCTTTCAACCAACACTGTTGCCATTGTGCCCTTCGGCGGAGGTCCGAATTGGCGAGAAGGTTACAAATGCCGGCCGGCCGAGTGCTTGGATTGGGAAAGCAGCAATAAGTGGAACCGCCCAATCCCCTCTTCTCCGGTCGGGACCGCTTGCTAACGGCAGGCGGCGGCGGCGGGCAGCTGCTTGCAACGGATTGCACGTGGCAGGTGCGAGCAGGGACAGGAGTTGTAGCGGTTGCAGGCAGGGCAGGAGGCGGTGACATCAGAGCCAGGATGTTCCTTTCTCTGATGTACGCGGGAAAGATGACAAACGCGCGCAATTTCCTGCTGAGTTAATGACCCCTTTCCGCCGCCGACTGAAGTTCGTTATCCCCAGTCTTGATTGCGCCCTTGATTGTTCTCGTGCTCAATCTCCCCTGATATCAGTCGGGCCGCTGTTGTTAGCGTAGCGTAGCCACATCGATAACGATAAGAGAGAACCCCGCGATACTTTTCCCAACACCCACCCGAACCTTGCAACTTTCTCCCTCCTTCATCTGGTGCGCTCAACCCCTCTACACCTCCTACGGTACGACGGCCAGCAATTTACGCGACTTCTCTTCGCCAAGACTCGCAAGCCTTAGCCATGTCGCCCACGACCACCAACGGCACCAACGGTGACGCCAGCGCCAATGGCGAGGTGGACATCCAGAGCAAGTCTGCCTTGGTCCCTGCGGCCTCATCCTGCTAACCCTAACTAACATTTCTTTGCAGACCTGGGTTTTGTCGAAACCCCCAAGGTGGAGGGAGAGTGGACAGTCGAAAAGGCTCTGAAAGCCTCCCCGGGGACTGCGACTTCGGCGGACTCCAGCTCACCGCTCCCGTACTTCCACATGATTGAGCGTCTCAAGACGACGAAGCGCGAGGGTTGGCGCCGCTTTGGCATCGAAAGGTCTGTCAATATTTCCCCTCTCGAAGTTGTCCTCCAGTTGCATCGTCCATGGGTTAGGGACTGACGCGTCGGCGTTGACAGAGGAGAATCCATTGCCGACCACATGTACCGCATGTCCCTCCTATCGATGCTTGCACCCCCCGCCCTTGCGCCCCGGCTCGACCAGGCCCGATGCATGAAGATGTGCTTGGTACACGACATGGCCGAGTCCCTCGTGGGTGACATCACGCCCGTCGACGGCGTGCCCAAGACGGAGAAGAACCGCCGCGAGGCGGACACAATGGACTACATCACCAAGACGCTGCTGGGCGGCGTATATGGCGGTCTGGCCGGTAACGAGATCCGGGAGATCTGGCAGGAGTACGAGGACTCGAAGACGATCAACAGCCAGTTTGTGCACGACCTGGACAAGATGGAGCTGCTCCTCCAGATGATGGAGTACGAGAAGCGCGGCCAGGGCAAGCTCGATCTGGGCGAGTTCGCTTACGTCGCGACAAAGTTCTCGCTGCCCGAGACCAAGGAGTGGGCCGACGCGCTGCTCAAGGATCGGGAGCAGTTCTGGGGTGCGCAGGAGCACGTTCACGGCGAGGCGGGCGTTGAGGGCGGTGTCAAGGAAGACCGGAAAGAGCAACAGGACAGCTACTACGAGCGCAAATGAGACGACAGATGCGGTGGTAGATTAGAATGAGAGCCAAAGACATGTGGGGGTAAATGACGGATAGAGAAAACGACGAAGCGGCACTGCATGCACGACTTCCTTCATCATTCTCAATTTTCTTGGGCGCTTATGGGGACAGTGGTCGTATTGCGAGTGTCGAAAGGGATAAGGTGTTTCACCCAGACAGAAAGCCGGTGACTGCATGTCGACTATACTACGGAGTATCATGACCAGACTGGCTTGGTGGAATTTCAATCCAACCCATCCAGCATGGGTGACGATGCGTCATTGAAGCCTACCTACTCAGTAGGTAGAGTCGTCACTCACCAACACACGGCAGTGCTAGTTGTGGTGTTGCCCCTCTATTTACCATATTCGCGCTAACGGGTGTCGCGCTTGGGCCTCTCGGGGACCAAGTACCCGGGCAGCCGGGCAACCAAAGACGCGTTCCCCTGCTTGGAGTTGGGCTACCCAGGTAAGGCAAGGCCATCGTAGATCATAGGCATTATCGACATTGACACTGAGCACAGTGACAAGCGGTCGGTAGCGTATCGACGGAAGGTGCAAAGACGTGGCCGGAGAGAGGGAAACTGACAAGTCAGTGACCGACTGACTGGCATTGACATGACATTGACACGATCCTTGCGAATGCCCTGCCACCCCCCCACATCTTACCATCCATCGCGTCCGTCCCATACCAGCCTCCTTCAAGTCGCCTCGTCCGATATTGAGTGCAGAAATTGGCTGAGGACAGGCGGTGCCTTTGATTGGGGTTTAATTGATTTGTTATTGATTGATCTTTTTTTTTTGTTGATTTTTTTTTTGATTTTTTTTTTTTTTTGCTCCGGCTTCCCCCAACTGCCGACATTCGTATCACTGGAGAGCAAGAGAACACACCCCCTGTCTCTTGTTTTCCTTCTCTAGCTTATTTGCTTTTCTCCCCCTTTTTCACTTTCCGTTCTCTCCTCTCGCGCGCCAGCTTCGGTCCGTATATCCCTCTCACGTTGCTGGAACGGAACCTCCATCATCTCACGTGTCGTCATCTTTACCATCCCGTAGTTCCTATTGCCATCTCCGAAGTGCACGTTGCCATCCCAGTGTTCCATTCAGGGTCTCTCTCTCTCTCTCTCTCTCCCTGTCAACACGACCCTTCTCTCTCTCTCATCTCATTTCACCCTTCAAGTGGCTTTTACCTGCACTTGGAGCTCACCCCCCTCCCGCCCGTGTTTCCCACCAGCACGGATACCCCGAGCGCGACTACCCGCCAACAAATCCCGACGTTGGGTACGTGCCAACGCCAGCACCAACAACGCCAGGAGGGAGCTTTTTTCTGCAGACAGCTACTCCTTGCAACTGCCCCCACTCTTACACTCACGTCGCTGCACATACCCGGTCTGCCAGTGTATTCCTCGCCCTACCTCCCTTGCCTCAAGGTACAACAAAAATCTGTCTGACCGCGGCGCATTTCTCCATCCAGCTGCCTCCGAACAGGTACACCACACATACAACACCACCCACCCACACACACACACACACACACACACACACTTACACCGTCCTGTGATCACGCGCCGCCTGTCAACCCACGAATCCTTCTCTGTCACCGCCGCTTGTCATCAACCGCCTCGCCAGGCTGCCAGCACCATTTCGTAGCCGCTTCATCGCACGGCCAGTCGCGCGACGGTCCAACAAGCCAACGCATCGCCATCATTTTCTTTTCAACGTATCCGAGACACACGACGCAGCCCCCCTAAGGCACTTGCCTGTGGATCAATCATGAGCTTCTTCTAAAGCTCTGCGACATTGTGAATCACCGCCCGCGCCTGCTGCCGACCCCGACGACCCCTTCCGCCGCGAATCCTGCGACACCTTTGCCCTCCCTCTACACCTTGCTCCCGAGCCATCCGACATACCTTTTTTTGTTACGCCTTGGCACTCGACACCCTGCAACCCATCTGCAGCATGGCCTTCACCTCACAATACCGGATGCCCGGCGCCTACTTTGACGCACAGCCCGGCGGAGTTCATCCCGGCGTCTTCCGGCCCCCGGCCTCTCCCTCCACGGGCTCTTCCTACTGTTTTGCGAGAGCCAACAGCTATCGCTCAGAAGCGACGACACCTCTGGCCCAGGCCAAGCGGAAACGCCGAACCCATGTCTCGCGTGAGGGTACACCGCTGCACGAATGGACCGATGGGAACATGAACCTCGACAGCTCGAGCGAGCTACCCACTCACGAGACACCTCTACCCATCCGAGGAGCTCGCTATACCCTGGCCGGCCAACTCGAGACTCCGGGTGCTGCTTCCCACACGCCTTTCGATAACGGTACGCTGGATGAGAGCATGTACTCCGATACCGACTACCGAAAGGCCCTAGGATCGAAGCGACCCCACGAGGAAATAGAATCACCTGTGCCCGGCCAGCCCACGATGCTGATCCCACCCAGCCAACCGGTTTCGGGCGGTTGGAGCCGGTTTGCCTTCAGCACCATCGGAGGTGTTGTCGGCAAGGTGTGGGAATTTTGCAAGGCTGGAGCCTTCAGAGGCTTCACTGCCGGAGGAGGCAAGGCCTACACCATCGACGGCCAAAGCCTTCCCGGACCTACCCCTGCTCAAGCAACAGCACCCGATCCCACGCCGGAACCTGAAGCAGAGTTATCCGAAAAACCAAACGAGAAGGCGAATGGCTGGGGACAAGCGAGCCCTCCGTACATGGACGTCCCGACTCCCGACACTGATAGCACCTTGCCGGGCGGTTTTCCCAGACCAGACTATACATTCTACAACCGCGAGGCTCCGATCCCTTGCTCTTTCGCTCCCGAGTCTACGCCCTCGCGGCCGGCTGTGAAACGCAGGCAGACGAGCGCCGGGAACCAGGACGAATTGCGCAATTGGGTTGTGGTGGACGAGTCGGGAGCTGGCACGACGAGACCGGTATCGAGAGCATCGATGCGGTCTGTATCCCGCAACACGCGCCCTTCCATGGTGACGGGCCGGAGGATTAGTGTTCCGAAACCCCGTCTCAGCTCAATCCCGATCCATAACCGTCGACAGTCGGCGAACCAAGACGGTCTCCTGTCGGAAACTGCTCCGCTATCATACCGCGAGCCTGCGAGCTTCGCTAGCGTCCGATCGCCGGAGCCTCCCAGATCGCTGACGGGTCCGTCGCCGAGTCGGATCCCTCTTCCCACCCAGTCGGCCGGCTCGAGCCCGAACCCCTTTGCGAAAACAAGCACTTCGGCCCGGCGGCAAAGCGGTATCCCCTCACCGGCGGCACCCTCGGCTTTCACCCCTCCGGTGCGGTCTCACCGTCGCTCCAACAGCAATGCCTCGGCAGCATCACCCCGCGGCAAGGTCAAGGAGTTTGGTGTAAATTCCATCCGAGAAAGCCCACGGCTGGACGCGGAAGCGAAAAGACTGGCTGCGCGGAGGGTCAGGGACGAGCAGGACACAGACGCCCGGATCAACGATTTCAACCAGAGGCTGAAGGAGATGATCCGTCAGGGCAGGGAGGCATTAGGTACCAGAGTCGAGGTGGATGGCGACATTGGCGGATGGGAGGATGATTGATTGCGCCTCTGTTCTTTGATTTTCTCTGTTGATTTGCTTCCCGCGGCGTTTTGCTACATATAATCTGGGTCGGGTTGCCATTGGCGGGGGGGGGGGAGTTTTTACGGAATGTTCTTTTTGCACACGATACCATCCGCCATATCCTATGCGCACGGCTCAAAGGGGCCAGGGAGGTTGGTTTGGGCATGGCTTCGAGGTTTGCAGAAGTGGCCATTGTCGCTTGAGGGCAGCTCGAGCTTTGCATGTAACTGTCACGGGCAGTTAAGTACTTGAATCCAACAGATGATTCCTACTACAACTCCGGGCGTGATTTTTGTTTTCTGCCCATCCTTTCGGGGTTCGATCCAACGTGAAGTAGCCATACACCCCTTAACGCCATTCCCTCCTTCGTCTCGTCGGGTCCCAACAGAGCACACACACACTCTCTCTCTCTCACCTCGACTGAATCTTCTCGTACCGGGCGGGGTTTTGAATGATGTTGCTAGAGGCAGACCGAGGTAGACATAAGGAGAGAGAAAAGAGAAGAGAACAAACCCAAACCCAAGAACCAACCATTACCTATGGATTCCAACCGTCACCTAGGGATTGAATGCAACATTTTTGCCAAAAATGGCCTCGCCATGTATGCTGTTACCCCACGCCATGGCCGCCTCCAGGTACTCGTAGTTCAGCTCGCCGTTGGGGTATACGGGCGGCTTCAGCGGGGGGAAGACGCGCTGCCGCTTCACCTGGCACCGGTGGCAGACATCCTCGTCGCCGCCGCCGCCGCCGCCGCCGGCCATGGCCATCTCGGTGCGACAGGCCTGGCAGTGCCTTGTGCAGAAGAAGCGCGGGCAGTCAACGACGGCACACTGGCGGTCCATGGGCATGTGGCCGAGGGTCAGGTGCTGGTGGCCGCAGCGGCAGGTCTTGAGGTGGCAGTCGCGGCCGGCGTGGCCGGGGATGCCGCACATGCAGCAGCGGGACTTGCACATGATGGCGGTGACGAGGGGCCCGGCGTGCGGGGCGGGACACTCGCCCGGGTTGCACATGACGGGGCACCGCTTGGCGAGGTGCCTCTGCGGGAAAGGGCGGCAGCGGCAGCGGTTGCGCTTGGAGCTCGTGCAGGCGGCGACCGTGTGCCAGTCCTGGCCGCAGTGGCCGCAGGGCTGTTGGCAGTTCTCCGTCCTGTGGAAGCGGTCGAGGCAGTTGCGGCAGGGGTGCTTCTGTCTGTACTCTCGCCTGGTGTCCAAGAGGCGCTGGAGGTATGCTTCTGGTGCGTTGGGCAGCACAGTCCGTAAGAAGGTTTCATCCACGTACGAGTTTTCGCTCTTTGGAGGAGTGACCATGTTTGGCTGTCAGTGTATGCTCGGAAGATGACTGAGAGAGAGAGAGAGAGGATTCGGAACTGAATGATAAGATTCTCTCTAGGAATGCCGGGGTATCAAATCGATGGGCTCCTCGAAGCTAATAGTGTGTCGTGGTGGAAATAGAGGGTTATCAGAAGATGTTGAAGTCAACTTGTAATTGCAGGAGAGATGTTGAGATGCCCACGGATATCAGCAGCACGTCGTCGCACCTCCAGCGTCAGCAGCATGTGGAGTAAGCAAGGCAGGCAGACAGACTGGAAGTCTCCCCGTGTGGCCTTTCTCAAGTGCAGGCGACTTTGTGACTTGGTAACTCACGAGTGTTGGCCTCCCTGAGGCAGGTAAAGTTACGTAGGTATCAATCAGTGTTGCGCGAGCTAAGGTTGGTTGGTGGGCGGCTATTGACTTCTCACCATGGTCCATGGCACACTGGCCGAGGGGAAGGAAGGGCGGGCAATGCGCACGGTGCCACGTTCCTCTTCACTTGGAGTTGGGGAGCCAATACACACTGTACACCAGGCACATTGTACAGTGCCGTTTCATCTCTACACTGTCAGTTCTATCACGGAAGTGACGGCGGGTGAGCGGGCTTCTCGCTCTTCCTCTCCTGCTACGCCATGTCACGCTCTGTCCTCTTTTCCAGCAACCATTTCATCTCTCGCACTCAGAAGAACCTTTTCATTCTGTCAATTCTTCTATCGCACCTCTTCTATGTTCCGAGTGTCGAATAAAAACAGTGCTTCATGCACGCAGGCAATGACCGAATCTTGCTACAGCAGTCTCTCCCTGCCTGCTACCCTAGTCGTCAATATGAATTCATCACAGCTTATATTCTCTCAGAAAGATGGCTGCAACAAGCCCAAACGTTGATGAGATGAGTGAGATGCCGTGGCTGAACCCCAGACCCTCGACGTAGGACTGGACAATCGCTTTCGAGATACCACTGTCAGCGTGTTCGATATAGTCGACGCTCGATGTCGCTTTCTCGATTATCTGTAGCGTTTTGGGTCAGAAATTCTCTCATTACTGGGGGACCGGGGTACACCAGTCTCACATTCTTCCTAGCCACTGCTCCCAGGTCCATGGCCTTCAGCAGTGTATCCAACCTCCACTTCATCGTCGCCATCATCACCGCACTCGCGGATACGAGGCCGAGAATCATTCCAATTTGGAACGTCAAGAACATGCCAGACGTCACAGCCGCCTTATGTTTTGGGTTTACCGCAGCCTGGATGCTGATGAATCCTGCCGACTGCACGAGGCCGGCCCCGAAGCCACCAGGCACGATGTACAGGGACTCCCATACATTGGTGTCTCCGTGCCATCGGAGAAGCAGGAGGACATAGGAAAAGGAGGACGCAATCGTGGCAATAATGAGAAGAGACTTGTAACGTCCGGTTCTATGTAGAGTCAGCCGCCGTCAATGTGTTTCTGTCTGGTTTCAACTCACTTCCTGATAAGGTATCCCGCGACCACCCCACCAACCGCGTTGCCTGCGACGGCTGGGAAAAGATGCAAGCCAGCAATGGTATTCGAAACTCTCTGAGTGATCTGGAAGTACAGCGGCACCGAGAACATGAGACCTAGCTGAGCCGCGATCTGGGCTCCGCAGATGATGTACGTAAGGACAATGTCTCGATCCCTCAATAACTCCAGTGGGAAGATGGGATCCGCGGCCCACCACTCCTCAGTGGCGGCAAACAGCCCGCCGAGCAGAACTGCCGCGCCGAACAAGACAAATATGAGAGGATGTGTCCATGGGATCTTGGTACCTCCAATCTCGATCGGCAGGAGAAAGGCCAGGACGAAAAGCGAAAGCAACGCGGCACCCAAGAAGTCGATTTCCGCAAGGGAGCCCTTTTTCGTTTCTCCTGGCTTTGCGCCTGCCTCTTCGGCCGCTTCGTCTTTCGCAACATGCTTCGCCTCGGGCAAGAAAAACCAGCACAGCAGAACCGCAACCAAGAAGATGGGAGACTGTCCAAGGAAAGACCAACGCCATCCGATGGTGTCGGCGAGCCAACCACCCACGGGGCCGCCGAGACTTCTACCTACCGTCGCAGCTAGATTCACACCAGCTTGCCAAGCGGCCGCATCGCGTAGTGGGACGAGATCTGACAACGTTAGTCTGAGCTTTTGAGGGAGGGTGTTTGCATTGCACATGCCTGTGATCAGGAGCAGACCAAGGATATTTAATGCCGAACCGCCTGATCCCGATATCACTCGGCCTACAACGACTTGCCACATTGTACTGCCGACGCCGACCAGCGCACTGCGGGACTGTGAGCTGGGCCTCGAGGAGGTTTGGCAATGAAACTTACCATCCAACGGAAAACAATGCGTAAGCCACCATGAGCAGGGCACGGCGACCATAAACGTCACTGAGCTTGCCATACTGTTGCGTTGTCAGCTTGCAACATGACTAGGACATTATCCCATGACCCACCAGCGTCTGCGTTGCCGCTCCGGCAAGGGCAAAAGAGACGAAGAGCCAACTAGAGTTCTCCAGGTCGTCGAATTCCGAGGCAATCGTGGGATGGGTCGCCATCACCAAAGAGCTATCGGCGTTGGCGGTAAAGGTCCCAACCAGCAAGATCGCCACGATCTTGATGACGGCGGCTGTCGGTACCCCCTCATCGGCGGCGGCGGCAGGCGCGACTTGTTCGACGTCTACGCATCCCTCTTCGACAACTGCCGCAGGTGTAAGGTGCCATGGGAGGCCATGGCCGTCCGAGTCTCCGCCTGAAGACGACGTCAAGGAATTCTCCCCTGACGATCTTGCCTCTCGTCGAGCGTTCGACAGCAACGGCGACGTCTCGTCGACCGGCCGCGCTGTGGCTTGATCATAAAGCAATGTTTTCTGGCGCGCCATGTCGATTCAGTTGGGAGGCGAGGGAGAGTCTAGCAGAGCCGCAGGCTGACGAGTCGAAGAAAGAAGGTGTCATTAGTTTTCAGACTTTGACGCAGCTAGGGTTACCCTTCCAGAATCCCGGGAGGGGGTACATAGTAGCCCGTGTCCAGAGTGTGGCCATGCAGGTTTCCCGTGAGTATCCGTACCCAGAGGGGAAATGCCGGCATTCGGCCAATCAGGCGTGACATCATCTCCAATCTGTTTTAACGCTGAGTCAATCGAAGTTGAGAAACTTACCCTTGGACGAGATGCTGAAATTTCCCGATAAGGGGATCCAGGTTCTGGGACCCTGCCAATGCGACATATTGCGCCATCGCCGCCATGCGATTTCGGAACCGCCCCCACACGGCCGGGAACGCGGCCGTGGCCGGTCGATTTCCCGGCCGCCTAAGCGGCAAGGTTCCACACAAAAACGCTCCCCAAGCGGGATAGGATTTCCAAAGATGGTGACTTTTTTTTCTTTTTTTTTCTTTTGCAGCGAAGTACTGCTTGACTAAATTTCCGACCGCAAATGAAGAGTGCTTGATTCATAGAACCCGGAGAACCAGGACAAATCTCGCGTCCGCTGTCAGATCAGCTTGTGATTCGGCAGCTCGTCTTGGCTGCACTCTCGGGGGCCGGACTTTAGAGTTAACCGTAATTCGAGTCAGCTGCGCCGGACTTTGGAATCGACTATAGTTTGAGTCAGCGACGCAGCTGATTTGTGTTTCTGGAACTCTGCCCATTCTGCTACCGCCGTTGCGGTACCGAGAACGTCACCGCCATCGGCAGAACTTCGCGTCGCGAAAAAGGCGAATTACTGGGGGGGAACACTGGCCAACTCCAACTTTCTCGCCGCCATTCCGTTTGCTGCTCCGATTCGTTTGATTGTAAAAATATGCGGTTCGAGCACAGCTTCCTGGCGGGAATGAGACGGGCGTGGGGTTGCCAGCCAACCATCGGACTGATGATGTTTCATTTCAGTATGACATTGGTCATCTTCCGTAATCCTGCTGCGATTGATCAGCCACTCGTCTGAAATGCAGTTGCACCTCGGCCTAGGCGAAACAAAGTGCCACCCCATTCATCTTAGACCCCATCACTTGACATGAGCACCCTTTGGAGCGTGAGCCCGTTCTTCTCGTGCGTGAATCCCTCGGCGCCGAAAGATACCGTGTCTGGCGCCCAGCCGGTTCTGACGCTCGGCAGACGACCTGATATTGAGGCGAGAGGGGTTTACTATCCTGTAGCTATGTGGCATTTCGGATGAAGGGGTGTACCTAACAATCACGCGCACACGGGGCCAATAGAAACGTTGATTGTGAGCGTGGATTGTTCCCATTCGACTACGGATTCATACCCCTATGCTGCTCACCAGCCAAAAGACCAAGGATGTGTGTTTTAAGAATATCCTTTTCAATGATGATCCAAAGATAATGGGTTCGTAGAGTATGCCTACTGCTTACTTCAAACATAATTGCTTAGGGACTAGGGTAAGCGTTGTTGAGACGGATCACCGACCCTCTAGACAAGAGTAACACATGCAGCAAAGATTCATAGAATAGTAGATTTTGATCCTGTTCTTAGTGACTGTACTATCCAATACAGCTCTCGGCAAATCTATAGCAATTTTTCTCAGTAGAGTCCGCCGGATTTCCTTCATGCCTACCGAACTATTCATCTCTACGGCCAGGCATATGTACCTGAAAGAGAAATC
>JASUDE010000221.1:0-52695 GCA_034509685.1 Colletotrichum cereale | reverse complement strand
CCCCCCCCCCCCCCCCCCCCCCCCACCCATTGACTTTTTACTTCAACACCCGCAACCAACAAACCGACTCCAACAGTCATTGGACGGCGATGATCCTACGTGTTAACGAAGCACCAAATTTGGCCGATGTCAACATACGGACACAGCACTAAGTTGGGGTCTCCGCCGGCCATAGCTCGGACTAAACGTGGATTCTGAGCTATGAGCTTCTCAGGCCACTTCAGTATGACGTCCATGGTGCAACGCAATCTGAGGCCATTTCTGGCACACCGGCCGTAGTTCCCAAACCGCGATTTGCACCACCCTAACGGGAAAGGCACGTCGTCTCTGGACTTATCGACGGGCTTTCCTAGCCTCATCAACCGTTGATTTGAAGGTTTCTGGGCCCAACAAAGCAACGCTGAAACTCTGCACGACGGACAGCCTCGGTCTACAAAGTCGAGTATTCCTTGGCCACCTCGAACGTGTACGAGAAATCCCCATGTCAGGAATGGCGATACGCATCGAGTAGTTCGTAGTGCTCCACGTCCGTATTCGGAAATGGCGGGTCACAATTCTCATTGCTCGGGAGTCGTCTGGTGTAAATCGTGCCGACTTGTTTCAAGCTTTTCTTTTTTCCCCCGTTGCAGACTACACCCAGGCATTGCAGTACTTCTTCCTGTCATCTTGGAAGTCACTGTAGATAGTTGACCAAACGGTCCGATCAGCACACCTCGGGCGATCAGGCTTGTCTTCCTCCTCCTCCGGACAGTCGGGCAAGGCGGCGCGCCACTGGGCATCTGTGTGCGGCTCCCAGGGCTTCGGCAACGGCCAGTCGCTGAAGTGAACCAGGTATGACCTCGAGACCTCTTCCATCGCGTTCCAATCGCCGTCATCGTCGGGCGCGAGGTACTTCTTGTGGTCTTTGTTGCGGAATTCCCCTGTCAGAAGCGCAAGTCGTCGATGTGGTAGGATCATGGCCGAGTCCTTAAACATGTGATTCACAACTTCCATGTCAACGTCGCCTGTCCTCAGCGCCTCTTTGATCATCTTCGTGTAGCGTGCCCTTTTTGGCTCTAAAAGCATGACGTGGGAGCTGAGAACCTGCTCGGCGACAGGCGTGTCTTTCTCGTTCAGCCAGTAAGCGCGGGGTACGGCGACGGCAGCCCTTGGAGCAAGGAAGTAATGATCCATGCTGCTGAGAACTTGCGAGTCAGAATCGAAGGCCAAAACTCGAGTGTATTCGGTCAAGTCGAAAGCGTGGAGCTTGTTGACGCTCTTGGCCCACGTCGCACTGCCTTTGTGGGTAGTAAGGAGTATGTAGGGTCGGAGGACGAGGTCAGGAAGTTCCTGCCTGATCTTGTTGATAGCTTTGGCCTCTCTTGCGTTTCCTTCCGTCCACCTTTGAGGGAAAATGAGGACTTGGTCGTGCGTGGCACCGAGCAATGACAGGCGATGGAAGTTTATGACCTGATGTCAGCATATTAGCCATATTGCCCATCAGTAGCGAAAAACTGTGGTTATTGCCTCTGCAGGCTACAACTTACCGCATTGCACAAATAGTCAATATCGGTCGCATACTGCACGTAGGCGAATCGGGGGTTCGGCTGCTCAGTGGTCCAGAACGGTGTTTGTGCAGTAGGAGATGAAGCCGTCGAAAGGACCAACGCGGTCGTTTCAGTCTTCAAGGACTGTCTAAACCGGAAAGGGTTCGCCGCATAGTTTCGTTTGATCGATTGGTAGCCTGTCAAGAGTAAAAAGACAAAGACGGCACACGTTAAGGCAGTTGCACGTTTTGACGAGGAAAACATGTTCAAGTTCGGCAGAATAGCAATTATTCCGCTGACATGCGGCGGTGGCTTGGGCTGCTCCAAGACACTAATATACAGTTTGGGCGCCTTGTCAGCAACTTACTTCTTGGCGCGGAGGATTCAGACAAGAGATACGGCATGACACAAAAGATGGCGAGAAGGGCATTTCAGAACGTCAGGAAGAGGGAGCATCGATCAAGGCGCGCCTCCTTGGCCTCTCGAGGAGAGCGGGCGTATGATGCTTTCCTAATAAGTGCCAGTGCAGCAAAGGGGGGCGGGTCTCCTGTCACACTACACAGTTTGCATGGCGCATTAGACAGACCCAAATGCCTGCTGACCATGTAAAGAGTTGGTTACCATCCATCATCGACGAGACTAGTGCGAAGGGAGCAGGGTTTCTTGGCGTAACTGACCTCGTATCCCGCTGGTTGATAACCAAGCAGGTGGGCCAGCAACCTATTTAAGGGCCTTGGGGTTTCTTGGGGCTGACGTTGCGCGTAACGAGCGGAGATGCGGAATGGCCGACGGTCCAACTTCCCAACCAAACCGTACTTGATTGGACAGAGAATTACAGTTCAACCTACTCGGCTAGTTTTGGACCAGGGACCGTCGGCAGTAACCGTGGAACAGTAGCATTGATGTTCCTCCCATAATGGAGTCCCCAGCTCTCTGGAGTGCAGGCTGCAAGGTGACCGCAGTACATGTGTACTATGCAAGTGGGATCGTCCTGATGAAAGGTTGTCCAGTGGAGAGTGGCATGATGGAAATCGGCGAATCAATGCCGAGTTAGCTACGGAACGATGCTCAACCCCCGGCGGTCATCCTGGGGCAGAAATTGCTCGCAAAAGCATCGCGACTCAGGGAGCTAAGATGTAATGAAGAAGAGAAGGGAGAGCCGTTCGCCGACTCTTTGAAGAAAGTCACTGGTTGCAAGGCGCCAAAGAGCAGTGCTCGCAGCTGTTGCGATTGAACAACGGCTGTAGTCGCCCTCGTAGCGATATTTTCATATACCACAATCCATTCTGGAAAAGTTGAGACCTGGAAAAAAAGGTTTAAAGCGCGCGTAGTTAATGAAAATGCTGTAAGCATGTTAGTCAGTCGCACCCATATGTTACATGTTACACATGCATGCGATCCTTCAGACGAACACCATGCTGATCACAACTAGTACCAGTCAGTGGCCCCGCAGGTGCCTCTGTGCGATACGACCCCATTAGTGCCGTTATTTTGACTGGGACACTCGACTTGTCCATCTCTTTGACCCACATTACCTGGACATCTACGCAGTACAGTATTCGTGCCGTCATCTTCAGGATCCTTGAATTACGTCCGGAGCGGCCCTAACAGCTCTGCCGTTCCGGCTGTTCTCGACGTGCGCTCTCGCCCATAATCCAGAGGCTCGGCGCACACCACCTCCAGATCATAGTTCACCTGAGGGTCTCATAAGTCAAGTTCACCCTGATGTCTATATTCAGCAAGGTTCCTATTAAGCAGACTCTTCAGCCAAATACAAATATGCTTAGTCGCCATGACTACTGGCATAGTCTGTGTTTTGTGACATACTCAATCCAGGTGGATGGCCTACGCGTCAGTGTAGTAAGTCAAAGCACGGTCTTTGACGTCGTTGGCATAGCGTTAGCAACATACTACAGCGCTTCCGCGGTTGTTCACATGCAGGCCGTCCCGAGAGCTTCGGAACATACCCCTGTGGTCTGCAACGCCTAGCTGGTTGGCTATTCATCAAGAGGATTTCGTGGGCAGCCTGACGGCAGAACAAAAGGCTTCTTGCATAATTATAGGGCCTTGGTCTGGGCATTGATCTTGCTGCGAGCCATGGAGTGATTCCTGGCATCGTGAGCGTTCCGCATAGCAAATACTATTGCCAGATATACGCCCAAAAGCTTGCGTGTTCTAGCGACTTGAACGATCGATACCACTGCCGTTTTCGCCTTACGCGTTGAGCCCCGAGTTAAGTTGAATAGGGGGAGGAAGGTCTAGAGACGAGGATTGCATACAAACCACTCCGCAACTATACATCGGCACCGTGTTGTCTCTAGGATGTGGCTTTGGCTCCTTGTAGAGGTGTGAGGTCGAGATCAGTTTCGCAGTGGAGGATGCAAGTGACAATGGTAACGAGAAGCCTAAAAGTAAATCAACAGTCCAACAACAAATAGCACGTACATGCATGGCTCGAGAAGTCCCCCACGCCCGTGGTGTTGCTTGGCAGGAGCAAGGTATTGTGCCGAGTCTCACAGTTGATGAAGCCCGTGGGGGGGTGTTCTGGTGAGTGAAGTGAGTTCCCTGGTCTTCGTGAACTCGGGGGAATGACTGTGGGAAGACTCGCTCACTTTTCTTCCCTATAGGTGTTGGTCAAAACAGTTGTCCGATGGGGAAAATCTTCCACCGCCCCAGAAAAGGGCAGAGCCGATTCTTTTGCCTGCTGCTGCCGAAATGTCGGTACAATACAAAAACGGATGCCTAGACTACGCCGGATATCCTCTCTTCTCACTCTCAGTAAAGAAGATGACCATGCGCCACAACTTCTTAACCATATCCTCCGCCTCGTCGTCCAGGGCCTATGTGACAAGTTAGTAGTAGATCCATAGTGCTGGGTGCTTGGTGTACGAACCGCTGCAAGTTCCTCCACCAATTCTGACGGCTTGCCGTGCTTCCGGAGGTGCTCTTCGACCACCTCGACCAGCATCTCCTCTTGAACTCCGAGGTACTCGACAATTTTCTTTTCCACAAATGGCCGGAGCTTGTCGCGGATAATGGTTTCGTCCAAGTAGTCCCATTGCACGCTCCAGTTCCACAGGCCATCCTTTTCGGATGGAATCTCTTGCGCAAGGGCACGAACAGCCTTGCTGATCTCCTCCTCGGTCATCTTGTCTGCAGCAGTCGTAGGCTCAAACTGGATAGGAATGAGCTGTCTCCTGGTTGTGCTGTCTTGCTCCTCGTCGTCGAGGAGACCCTCCACCTCGGCGACAGTCCGTCGCTGGGGCGCCACACGCTGGGCCTGAGCACGTTGGGCAGCAGCTCCAAGCGACAACTTGAACGGCGCGGGTGCGGAAGTCGCCGCCTGTTGCCGTTGCTCCATTTCCTGGGCCTGCTGGTCGAGGAAGGAATCGGCCATGCCGCGTGCCCTCTCCATATCCGCCGCCTCTCGGCGTCGTTCGTCTTCTTCGGCCCTTCGGTCGGCTTCGTCTCTGGCTTGTTCGTCCGCCCGTTCGATTTGCCGCTTCTTGACCCAGGCGGCATGGTCGCGGTAGTACAGGTGGCTCTTCCTCGATGCTTCTCGCTCGTCGTCCCAGGCCCTCTCTCTCTCCAGCTGCTCTTGGACCCGTCTCTCTAGGCTTTCTTCTTCCTGAAGTTCACGCTCTTTCTCGCGTTCCAAGGCCGCCGCCCGGGAACGCTCTCTGTTGACCCATTTTCGCTCCGCCTCGAGGTACATCTTGTCCTCCTCGGACTTTTGCTTCGAAAGCTCCCGTTGGTAGAGCTCCTCGTCGTCGGCGTCTGTCTCCTCATCTTCACGGTTGATCGAGAGGTCGGCGTTTGAGATGCCTCCATTCACAAAGGACGTGGTGCGGTTGCCGTTCTGCCCTCTGGGCCCAGATGGCGCATTGTGCATGCCGCGGGGACCGACAGGGATGTTGTTGGAGTTGGACGGCGGCGGGGAGTCGTGTCGGGAGGGACGAGAAGGGCCGTTGCGCTTCCGCTCCATCTCCTCCATCTCCTCTTCACGCTTCAGACGTTCCATGTCCCGTTTGTTACTGCGCTCTCTGAAAGCCGCGATCTCAGCGGCAACAACCTCCCTCATCTCGGCAGGGATGTCGGCGAGCTCGTCGTCTTGAGCCAGAGGAATGTTGACCACCTCGACGTTGTCTCCAGAGTTACCCATCGACACATCGCCTTCTCCATCGGTGGTCGCAGCAGTCTGGGGAAACGCAAGGTCCCGCACAACATGCCTCAATGCTTCCCTGGCAGCCTGCATCCTTGACTCGGTAGCACCGCCGTCGCCTCTTCCCTCCTTGTACGATTCGAGGTATTTGAGAGAATTCGGGTCGACCGTAACCTGAAGCTTGACCATGTCCACGCCATCGAATGAGTCGCCGTCCGGAGGAGCGTCAGCCGGACCCTGTCGCTTGAGGGGAACCTCGAGGTTTTGAAGTAGTTCGGAAGCGGCGGCGAAAGAGTCGGCGTCCTCATATTGCGCGAAACCAAACTTGGCGCCTTTGCCGTCAGAAAGAACCGAGGCTGCAGTGTCCCATCTCCGGAGCTTGCCCACGGCATTGAGAATTCTCTCAATTCCCTCGTCACCCCTGACGCCCTCGGGAATCTTGTGAACAAACAATGTACGCAGCTTCTCCTCGCTCGTGGGCGGCACCAACGACTGCATGTGCTCTCGGGCGGCAGCCCGCGATTGGTCGTATCCGCGGTCCATGCCCAAGCCTTGCCTACCACCGGTTGGTGTATTGTTTTCCTTCCTCCCCGCATCGGGGCCGCCGGGCTTAGCGCCTATGGTTCCGAGTCGGATGACGGGGGCACTGAAGTTAATGTTGGGGAGGTTCGCGGGTGCTTGGAAGTTAGGCGGCAGGCCGCTTTGTCGGTTAGCTTGTGCGTTGTTGGACTGCTGGACACCGGGAGGTGGTGCCATTCCCGGAGCGGGAGACATGCCTGGCGGAGGGCCTAAGTAAAAGTCAGCACCATGTCTCGCGTAGGATAAATGCAGGTGGGATCGCGAACCTAGACCAGGTGGGGGAGCCATGCCAGGAGCAGCGTTCGACCCCGGGAAGCCGCCATACGTCGGAGGAGGACCGTACGGGTTTCCTGCTAAAGAAGTGAGTGAGAAAGGGAGTTTACGTAGATGGAAGTTGGAGACACACACCTCCATATGGATTATACGCCATGTTGGGTGGGCTATCTAGCGATGTTATCGGTTGAAGTCGATCGTCAGGCTACCGGCCGATACTTGGAGTTGAATGCAGGAGCGTTTCGAGGCCAATCCGATTGGCACTGAGACGGGGGACTGAAGTTGTGTAGTTGGGGGTTGGAGGGTCGCCGCCCAGTGTTCGTGAAGCAGTAGGGGGGGTAAGGTATGGCAAAGGAAAAGGTTCAACGGGGCGGAAACGTGAGGGCGGGACGAGGAGCTCTGAAGCTCTTGGTCTGTCTCTGGCGCTGATTTCTAACCCAGAGATCCATTTCTTCCCAAAATTCGGCGCGAGGCCAACGCGAAGCAGCCTTGGAACGCGACAGCCATCTGATTGGCCAGCATTGTGGGGCGTTCGGGAGAGCGGCAGCACGCTTCTCCGAGGAAAGCTTCCGGCCTGCATTCGCGATCCGACCTTCGCAGGAATTATTTTGGAAATCTAGCCGTGGTGACATCAATTGCCAGCGCAACCGCACGCCTACACTCATTGTGTGCTCACTCACCATGTAAGTCGACGCCTTGGTAAATATGAGTGTTCTTGTCTGACTGTTATTCCCCTCAGGGCGTCTGAAATCAAGTTGCTGGGCAAGAGATTGCTCACCTCTTGCACCATCCGCAATCCCTCCCTACAGGTATCGCAGGCTCTTCGACAACCTCTCTGGGCCCAGGCGCGCACACTCACGACCTCCTCCGTTCTCTGCGCTCCCCCTCGCTCTGGTCAGCGATCGGCATTTGCCGAACACCTCTCCAACCCATCCCCTACCGCTTCCACACAAACACCACCGCCTCCACCCCCATCCGGCGCTGCGCCTGCTTCCGAGAACAAGAAGCCGGACAGTCCCTTCACGTACGATGCCACTTCGGACACTTTCGACATCTCCAAGATCATCGCCATGGAGACGGACGACTTCTTGAAGAAGCACTACCCGACTGGCCAACAAGAGCCGATGCTGCGTACGCGTCCCTCCACCGGCCGTACCGTACATATCACCAGCAACATGGACCTGGCCAAGGCCTTGAAACAGCTCGATTTCCAGACCAGAAAGAACAAGACTAGGCGTTTGTTTCAGCTGCAAAAGTTTCATGAACGTCCGGGAAAGAAGCGCAAGAGGCTGAACAGCGAGAGGTGGAGGGCTCGCTTCAAGGATAGTTTCAAGGCGACGGTGCAGCGGGTGCAGGAACTGAAGAACCAGGGCTGGTAAGAAAGGAAACCAGTTTGCACAGGTGGCTCCCTGCTGCCTAGCGTTGTTATATACAATGCTGCGGGCGCTTCCACGCGTCGGTGTACAACATGTAGCAATCACAAAAGATGTTCTAGTGCTGAGGGTTATGTATCATTACTATTATGGGCCTCGCTGCCTCTCTGCGTTTACTAGTATTGGAAACTCTGCTACAAAGCCTCTTTGAGCGGCTTTCTAGAGGGTGAGGGCGCAGGGCTCGTTTTGATCCTTGGTCGGCTTCTGAAAACCGCCTCCATGTCTTCAGCCGTCATCAGCTCCTCGGCAAGGATGGATGCGTCCGGGTCCACCTGAAGAGTCTCTTCCTCGACGACGGGGATCTGGCTGTCTGTTCGTGGTCTAGTCTTCGACCTTTTCAGCGACCTTTGCCTGTCCAGTTGAGCCTTTTGACGAGCGGCTTCGAAGCCCGCCATGCTTTTTCGCGTGCGAGACACTAAATCGTCTTCGTCGGTAACGTTGATGGTGATATCCTCCATTTGGCGGCTGATGCTGGCAAGGGAGGGCTGTAGGCTCAGAGTATTGTCCTCCTCTTCATCGTCTGGATCATACCTGACGCTCCGCGAAGACCGTGCCATGGAGAGCCGCGTCCGCTCCGCAAGGGACAATGTGTGCCTAGGCTTAGATCGCTTCATTGGCGACGGCGACGCGTTGTCGATATCGTTCAGGATTTGATCCGCCAGTTCTTGGGTGGGAGACTTGGGCGGTTCTGGCGAACTGTCTTCTCCTTCGAACGTCACACCGAAATCCTTTCTTTCTCTCTCTGGTGGAGATGGGCTAGGAAGACGACTGGGCAGTTTCTCGGCGTCTTCCTCCTCCTCTGGGAGAGGGGGGGTTGGTGGTGGTATGGATAACTCGGTCTGGGAATCAGGGGGCAGGAGTGGTGGACTGAGAGAAGAGGGCGTTATATCAATCGGTCTTCTCGTCTCGTGAGAAAGCGTGAGCGCCGGGCGGCCGGGGGGCCTGCCAGGCCGAGGTGCATCGTCGTGGAGCGAAAGGCGCCGCAGTCCAGTATTGATACCCTGTATGTCATCCTCCAGCTCGCTGAGCTCCGAAACGGTTTCTTCTCCAAAGCTTTCCCTTGCGCCAGTATTGACGTCCGGTTTATCGAGTTGGCGACTTCGCGGTCCCAATATTTCCGAGAGATTGAGCAGGGGTGCCGAGCTTACTTGAGCCAGCTCTGCCTCGCAGTCGTCCAGAAGGCTTGTGTATTCCCTTGTAAGTGGTGGACTCTTCTTGACCAGCTGTTTCCTCGAGCTCATCTGCCCCAAATGCAGGCTTTCGTGGAGGTCGAATGCAAGGTCGATGCCACGCTTCGTACTCTTGGGCTGTGGAGCCGGGTTTGTAGGAATGTTGCGCCTGTCGCCAAACATCTTTACCTGAAAGTGCTGCCACTGTGCGAGCCTCTCTCGCTGTGTCCTGACTCGGCCGTCCAGTTGCTCCAGAAGTCCCTTGCCGTGGTCTTCCAGCTCGGATAATTGACCAGACTGCAAACGCCTCCAGACTCTATCGAACGGTGCCGACAACAACCCGTCCTTTCGCGCATTTGAGTCTCCGTAGAGGAGGGTCTCCATCCACTGCTCGTTTCCGGCCCAGTTGTTCCGCACCGCCCTCCAGGTATCGAGTTTCATGTCGTCTGAGACATCTCGACCTTTGGAAAGTTCACTGGCGGCCTTGATCTCTTCTCTTCTTCGCGTGATCTCCGTCTCTTTCAAGTTCAGCAGCTCGGCTAGGGCATTGTATTGCTTTCTCGCATCGTCCTTCCGCCGCATCGCGTTGGCGATTGACGCCCTGTGGGCGAGAGCGAGTGTTATAAGCTCCGTTCTTTCGGCGCTATATCCACGGTTTTCCAATGCCAATTGCTGGGCGACAGCAGGATATTCGCCTTCGGCCTCAGAGACTTGG
Organism: Colletotrichum cereale; assembly: GCA_034509685.1. NCBI lineage: Eukaryota > Fungi > Ascomycota > Sordariomycetes > Glomerellales > Glomerellaceae > Colletotrichum > Colletotrichum cereale. The sequence goes on along the minus strand of JASUDE010000221.1, from coordinate 42,838 downwards.
GCAACGATCTTTTTCAGAACGGCGGACGAAAAGACGGCGAGAACTTCTTCGAGCCGTTCCCCCTTGCACTCGTCCAGCATGGTCTTGCGGACGACGGCATCACGTCCCAGAACTCCATTCTTCTTTGCCTGATCGAGGCTTCGAAGAAGGGCAGCTCGTAAGTTCAGTGATTGGACATGATCTCGAGGCGGGAAGAAGGGCTGAAGCTTCTGCAGATGTACTGTATTAGCAGTGCTCGTTCTTGGCTTTGTTATATCTTGAACGTACATTTCGCGCCTCTTCTGGGTCCCAGAGGACAAAGAGCTGGTACAGAGTCCATTCGACGCAGTGAATGCGCTTCTTCTGTACGGAGAAAGTATGGGCATCGAAGTCCGGCCAGTCGGGATATGAGGGGAAATCGAGAAGGCGGAGGTTGGTGAGGAACAGAGACACGTGCGTGGTCGAGACAGGGCTCGAAGCTATCGAGGGTGTGATGGGCGCGGCCGACGACTTGGTGGTTGAGCGCGTTTGCCGGGATCGGGCAAGCAGAGAGTTGGGTGGCAGAGTCGCCATAACGACATCTTGCTGTGAACAATTGACGTCGAGGAATCACAGGCGAGTCTTGCCGTTCTGAGTTTTTCCCGTCGAGAAGGAGGATGAAGGGGGGTAAGTGTCGGAACTGGCGCGTGTCGCATTGAATAGATCCCAGACACACAAGGCGCATCTGTTGTGTTGATGGTGGGGAGGAAACGGCGGTGGAAGGGTGAGCCTAGCCCAGCAACGCCTAACGGCAGGGATCCCCAGATGGCACTTCGGTTGGCGCCCCGGTTCCGTCTACTGGCCACCGTCAGTGCGGTCGGCTGCATTCGGCCCCACCTGAACACACCTTAGGTAGGTAACTACGTACCTACCTAGGTACCTATTAACCAGATACCTCATCATGGTCTGTCTGATGGCTGATGAAGTTTGACATATTGTGAGTTCAGAGTGGGAAGAACATTGCAGCACACCGGTTATCCATGGTAATAGGTATCGAAAGAAAATGACATCGGTATTTCCAATGACTAAACCACGCTATAAGCGCTAACCTACTCAATGCAACACCAATTTTATATTTGCTGCGCAACATCTCTGTCACTTCCGCATGGGACGATGTCTGGGGGAGCGCTCTGTTCAATTATGCAACCGAACATATCTATTCAAAACGGACACAGCAAACAGACTGTGCGAGTTAAACGATAGACACCCGCCTTGCCGCTTGCCAGGCATCTCGGCCGCTTCAGGTACAAAATCGATGCCGTAATTGTGAAGCTATATAGCCAGCACACATGAATGTATAGATATACGGCAGATCTATGGAAAATTGAGTTATTGACATGTCGAACGCTGTATCACGAAGCTTGGGCTCTCACCTTCCTCTTTTTGGGTTGCCTTTCTACATGATATCGACGCCAACTACTAATCTTGTGGAATCAAGGACTGCCTACCCCAGGACCTTCCGGCAAGCATCACTTCCCCTAGAGGGGTTCGACTTTTGTTAAAGATCAAACTTGAAACATTCTCGCAGAATATTCCACTGTATACGCATATTTCCAACCAGAAAGGACTATCCCGCACGGGTTGGGAGGTTTTGGACGGCGAAGAGACTAGACAGCATCCTCAAGGTCCATGTGCCTCTTACAGGCCGACTGTCTCTAGAGTATGTCGAGTATGTCGTCGAATTCCTGACAGCTGCTGATGACCTTTCATATCTGTATTCACTGGAAATAAACGAGAACAACTCTGCCACGGGGCGTGAATGGCGGATCATGAAGCCCACGTTGGTCGACTGTGGGGCCGGAATTCGCTTCTTCAGTATCACATAACTCTCTGGACGCCTTCGCCACTACCACAAAGGCCATGCCCAGCAACCCAAACTCAGACGACATTATGGAAATTCAAAGCCGCAGTACGCCTTAGAGAAAGATAAACACACTACGTCTACCCAGATGTAAGTTAAAATACTATAGGTTTTACCCATTTAGCATAGAACCAGATGCATGTATCATTGATGGCTCAACAGGTTTGAAACGTCAATCTCAATCGTCATCGGTTAGAGCCAACAAATCTCAATCTCAGTAACTTTGCATAGCCTTAGCTGCACAGAAAACGACGAAGCTTTGCCGATGCCCTCGCATATAAGCTGCAAAGAAGGGGTAACGAACGCATTCTGGAAATGCTTTCAACAATAATACATGAGTTGAATGGTTCGGGAACTGGCCAACATGACATACATCCGAATGATTGCTTAGACAAAAAGTTCAGGCCCGAAACCACATCAGGGCGACCCAGTTTCATGTCCAAGACCATCGGACAAGAACATGGGTATTTCATGATCCATTCAGATCATCTCCAGTTAGTGCCTCATTCTCCTTTCATTGCGGGGGTAGATAAAACCTTGGCTAACCCTACCTGTTGCCATTTGGGCGGCGGGTACGATCTCAGCCCCCTGAGCCGGTCCGGTTTCGAATCCATCCCTTTGCGCCAGCCTCCCGACACATTTCGGGGTGACGTTTGGAACCGGAGAAACACCTGGGGATTTTGCACACTAGGCGTTCCCCCGGGAGTGGAGAAAGGGAGCGGACAAGGGGACTTGTTTCACTGATCTGCTTTTAGAACTTAGTGCTTATTCGTCCAGAAGCTATGGAGAAACATCCAACGTCTTGCTACCAGCCCAAAAGCTGACGCGGCGGTTTCTTCCTCTCATAAATCAGGTTGTACTAGGTCTGGCTCGAAAGACTATAGCAAGTTTCTGACAGGGCGGCACCTTCTACTCAGTGATACGCTTGGTAGCTGATGTTACCGAGAGCATCCTTTTCTCGGTGATCGGAGCTTTTTTTGACGTACTCGTGTTCGTTAGTTGAACGGGAAACAGAAAAACTGCGTCAAATTTCAAATGTCAGTACGAAATAGTCCAAACGCTTTAAGATCAACACGACAAGAAGACAGAGAGCGATATCAAACAGCTATCATCAACACTGCTCTTCAATGCCGGGCAACTTTCGCTGGAATACCACGTCCTGTGCATCGTGCTATCAGACTGGGTAGGAACATAATCCAATGGTGACCGCAGCCTGAGTCCAGATGTGGACTGATCAGAGCAAAGGCTGAACGAAGCGAACAGTCTCTGAAGGGTGAGTAGCTAAGCCTGACAAACGCTTGAGATATTGAGCAGACCCAGGCAAAATCTTAATTAGGCCAGTAGACCATAAATCAACGCGGCACTTAGGACATTTGATACTAGTCCCGTGGGAGTCCCAGACGCTACTGTGAACCAAACAAGAGTCTTACAGCAAAAACCTAATACCCGAGATATGACCGGGCGACGAACTTTGCACGAGCTTTCCCATTGTCGATGTCGTCTGAACCGCTCTGTCTGAAGTTGAAGATTGACAAATTGAATTTGGAAATCCATCATGATTTTAGACTTTCCGTGTCTGAGACGATTGAAAATTTTCAAGCTTCATGAGTTATAGGTAGCTCGAATGAGAAACGTTCTACATCTAACTCTATCACATATACGTATTGCGGGGTCCGCAAGACATACGGGTAATTACACCAGAACCATGCTTTGTGGAACCCGAAGCACTCAGGATTTTGGTGTCCAGCTCAAATCGCGCACCGTTGACATTCGTCTAGTCAACCTAGCAGCTGATAACGGATATAAATCATGCAAGCTAGAACGAGCATGCAGGATGCTGTGAGTGAGCACCTTGTTGAACGTGAGCTTGCCACTGGGCCGAGACCGAATCACTCACCATGTAGCGGGCTAGCGGCAGAAAATTACGAAACAGGATAGAGATGCAAACTGTAAAGGATTTAGGAATCTAGCCAGCCCATCTTCTTCATGGTCAAATTTGTCAACATCCTTCCACCGAGGAGACTGGTGACAGACGTGGGGACGAATGTCAGACAAGAGAGCGTTTGGGGCAAATAAGGTTGAAGGGGAGATACAGGTATGTGGTGAAGACTAGGGACCCTCCAGTGTAGGTAACTCGGCAGAACCCTAAGAATTGTAATTATTTGATTAGAGTTTGTACAGCACCTTCATCTAGATATGAATTGTTAGGAGTACGGCCTGGATCAGTCCGGTGACCGTGCTTGGGAACAACCGTGAAAGGCACCCCTACACTCCGAACTGGTTGCAGTGACTCTGGAAAGGTTCAGGGCGTCAGGGCGCAACATGACCTTGCGGCAGAAAGTATACCACAGTACGGTATTCTGACAACGTGCCGTCAGAAGGACGAAAGGAGTGAGGCGGAGTCCGGGATCTCCCTGAACAGACGGCAGGACACGAGGGGCCATGATCTGCATAGAGACGAGAATAAATGGATCCGATGGACAGTCTTGATCGCCGTGGGCCACGATTTCAACTTCGGTCTTGGAAACGTTGACGCCGGTTCAACCCTATTCGCACCGCTCCTCTACCCGATTCGGGGCATCACAAGAAGCTGCAGTCGATTGAGGTTGCAGCGCCGACTTAGGAAATACGCTAGACATCACGATGGCTATCATCTCATATTTGAATATGCTTTGGCGAGGACAGTTTATTCCCTTGAACCGAATTTGTCATAGAAGAGGTCCGAGGTCGTCAAGCTGTTGCCGATGGCATGTCGGGGGGAAGGGTGCCACATGCCAGATCGGCAACAAGTAGGGCCAATCCCTTGGAATGGGAGTCGCTTACTGCCCGATGATTATTTGGTAAGTGATATGGAGCGAGTGTAAATCCAAAACTGGTATCGAAAAGGGGTTTAAGTAAAGCAAGAGACGAAGTTATTGACGGCACGAAAATCACAAAAGAGCGTCCGACTCGAAGACAGCAGAACACATCATGGGGCATGAGGTGGCCAGTGTATAATAATCCGCAAAAAATATAGAAAAGAACATAAAAAAAGTAGCAGGGTAGCAGCCTAGTGCGGGTGTGTTGAAGTTACGAGACGACATCAGATTGGCAGCAATGGGGTGGTGATGGGTAGATCACGTCAAGCAAGCCCAAGCACAGTCAATGATCCAAAATAAGCAAACCCAAAAGTTTTTTGGGACAAAGCAAGTGTGCGTAGTGAGTAGTATCGGGAAAGAATTGATGGTGCCAGAACAGAGGTTGAGTTTGAAGGTATCTGAGAACAATGTATGAGGGTGAGCCAGTGCCAACCGGAGCTGGTTCATCATCTCATGTATGTAAAGATACTCCTACTCCTCAAATAGCTCGAGACAGTGGAGACAGGGGAAACGAAGAAACAACAAGGAGAAAACACTTGCTGGCGAGGGGCAGAGCCAGGAGAACTAGTGCCATCCCGGATTAAGCATACCTACACCACTACATTACACGTGTATTCGGCAAGGTGCGTTGATGACAGTGCTTCTAGCCGCACGGAAACTAAGGCAAAGTCAAGGATGTAGCGTATCCTCTGCCCTGGAGACCACGAGCCTGATTGGTCCAAGTCTTGTGGCCAATCTTGGTTCGCATCCCATGCCCCAAGTAAGGACCCCGGGGCCTCGGTGTGTTCCATTCCCAGAATCACCAGTCACCCTGGCCGAGGTCCGGCCCCTTACCACCGCCATATTCGTCATGGATTGAGAGACATTGTCGCTCATCCTGTTCCACACCAGCCGTCAGCCACCTCGTGTAAGCCGCTGGGCTATTCTGCACGTTCTGGATGTCTCAATGTGCCTCGGCAGTTGTCATCAGCTTCGTGCCAGAACGCCATCCCGTAACTCCTGGTTTGTCCCACTCTGCTGTAGCCTGTCAGCTCGCAAAAGCACTGACTTTGCACAGTCTCTCAATCTCACACTAGACGGCGAGGGTGCAGTCTGAGCCGGCCAGCCGTTGTTCGTCACCACGCAGCAAGCTCGTCGTTGTAAGGTTTTAACTCGCTGGCGCACGGCACCCCTCCCTCCCCGTGCTGCAGAGACGAATCATCGCACCACGAGGCCGAACGGCATCTCCTGGTGCGGGTGATTGTACTGAAGATGGAGTCAACACTCCACGGTCTCGCCGTCCACTTGGCACGTGGCACCGTTCGGGAGATCATGCGAGTAGCCCGAGGACGATGTCCGAAACCGTGTCCCCAAGATAGAGACCAGCGAAACGGAGAGAAATGTCATCCACCAGCGATACACGCGCAAAACCACTACCGCGCCACCAGACATGGTGCTACGCCTCATTCAACAGCCGGCACGACAGGCTCCATAACCAAAGGGCCACACACATACACACACACACGGTCAGGCGGGGACAATCGCTCGCGTTTCCTGACTCCAAAACGTGTATCAGCGTTTCCGAGCCCTGGAGACCGGAGACTCTTCTACTTCCAGGGCTGGAGGGCGATACAAATCCCTACCACCAAGACTTATAGTCAAGGGGGAGCAACGGCTATGAAGGCTTGGCTGACGGAACAGAACGGCTGGTTGTTGTGCAATGAGAAACCCCTGTGAACATCACGGAAGATTTCCCCCCTTTTCTTCAGGCCAAGGATCTCCACGAGCATCCTCGGTCTGATCGCCGAAACCGTAAACTTCTTGGCCCTGGTAAGAAAGGCTACATCATGTCCCTGGCTGACGGGCCAATCGGAACTCTTATGAGACTTTCTTGCGTCTACCAACACCTAAAAACTGGCAAAATCACCCGCTGACTACACAAGACAGGTGTCACACCATACACCACCCCATGTCTTACTATCACTGATCACCATTCGGCACGCCGCGTTCGAGGCTTGCAGACTTACTCCCTGAGCGCCCAGGCACTGCACGGCCGTTTCTCGCTTAGACCTCCACTGAAACAATATCGTGAACAGAGGTTTGCCAAGCTTCATGCACCCAAGAAGCCTAACCTCGCATCCTTGTGTTCTCTCGCGGCCCTGTGGCTCAGACGGCCGGCCTTGAACCCCGATTCTTTCAACTAGCAACCCGGCAGCCCATCCCCCTTCTCGCCCTCTACATCGTGACCCCTTCGTATATCGAATTTGCACATTGCAGCACACAACCCAGCCCGTACCTTACCCATCGCACACAGGCGGGCAATCAGGGGTAAAGCGCAGTGGCGTATTCCGGGATATGACTGTAAATACGGGTAGACGGGTGACTTCTTCGTAGGCGCTTACCCGTTTCTGTTTTTGGAAGAAAACTCCATCGCCTTGGATGCAATTTGCTCCGAGCTGCCTCTTGGCGACGGTTTGTAAACAGTAAGGGTGAACCTCTCGCCAACCCCCCTTGTATCTCAATGGGAACCGGACCAGTGAACTCACCTTCCGAAGTCGCCATCGCCCTGTCGTCTCATAGATTTCAACCCGCAGCGGACAAGATGCGATTCCAGTTTATCCTCCTAAATTCAAGGCTAAGCAACCACCGAAACCACAATCATCCACACCCACGCCCTCATTGTACCCCACGCCCCTCCCGTCATGGCTCTCATACCACTCGCGTCGAAGCGATACCGAGCCATGCTTGAGATTGACTCTGGCTGACGGCTGAAGGGTCCTAGCCACTGGCAACACATTGACCCCGACGAAGGGTTGCAGGGTGCAAGGTCTCATCGGGGACGCAAGATAGGCCGTCGAGGATGAGTGTCTCTGCCTGCACGACTGAGGAAGTGAGAGGGTGCGAGTGAGTGAGTGTGTGTGTGTGTGTGTGAGAGAGAGAGGCGAGCGAGGTTCTGCCGAGACCAGACGACCATGGAACTTCGTTTCCGACAGACTTGGAGACTGCTTCGGTGCTCTGGGTTCAGCTTGGAACAATCTGATTCCGAGCCTCCTGTTCCGTCCCATCTCAGCCCAAGGAATTTGTCAAGAACTTCGTCCCCCCTCGATCATGGATATGGAATGCCAAGCAGGAACAGTCAATATCTTCTATATAACTCTCCCGTCCACACCATTCGAATCTAACCTTTCCTCCTCATCACCCGGCATCACAACAAAGCAAGCTCTTCACTTCGACCTTTTTCACTTTCCTTACTCCATTTTAGCCCCGGTGGCTCCCCACGCATAACATCTCTGTTAATAGAAAACCTCATTCTCCGATTCTCTCTAGTTTCCTCGCCTCGAAACTCTCATTCAAGATGCGTTCCCAGTCCCTCCTCATCGCCGCCCTGGCCGCTTCCGTTTCTGCTCACGGCACACTGTTGTCCGTCGAGGGTTCCAACGGCGTTACCATGCCCGGCCTGACCAGTAAGCCCTCCACACCCCCCATCCTGACAGCAGCAAAAGCAACGATGTCTACTGCTCCAGAAACAACTTATCAGTTGCTAACTTGCCCTTCCCAGTCGCCGATGGAACTCCTCGTGACTGCACCTCCAACGGCTGCGGCTCCCAGGCCGACACCGCCATCATCCGTGACAGCGAGATCGCCTCTGGCAAGGCCAGTCCTCTTGGCCGCACTCAGGGCAACGGCAAGGTCGATGCCTCTGTCATGATCAACAACTTCATGGGTGGTGCCGCCGCACCCAAGAGCGCCGGCAAGGCCGCCGCCACCGGCATCGAGGACGAGATCCCCAACATCAAGCGCGCTGAGCTCTACGCCCGCCAGGGTCTTGCCGGTCTCCTGGGAGGCGGTGGCAAGAACAAGGGCAACAAGAAGGACGGCCCTCCCGAGGCCCGCGTCGCCGCCACCGCCGGCATGGGCGCCTCCGAGGGCATGCCTACCTGCGCCGACGACGGCACCATCACCATGACTTTCCGCCAGATCAACCAGGACGGCGCTGGTCCCTTGACCGCCGACGTTGACGGCACCTCCGGCGGTACCAAGGAGTCCGCCATGCAGAAGGCCAAGGTCATGACCGATGTGCCGGGACTCGGCGTCCAGGGTCTGTCTCTCGCCACCAACACCGACTTCCCCGTCAAGGTCCAGATGCCCGCCGGTATGACCTGCGATGCCACCGTCGGCATGGCCAGCAACGTCTGCGTCGTTCGTGTCCGCAACGGTGCTGCCGCCGGCCCCTTCGGTGGCTCCGCTGCCTTCACCCAGACCGCCGCTGGCCGTAAGCGTGCCATCGCCTACCGCCTCAAGAAGCGCATGGAGCTCAACAACCGCGCATAAGCGACTGGTCCGTGACAAAATTCGATGATCTTCGATATGTTGGGCCTGGGAGTTTTGGAAAGTTCTGGTCGATGCCGCAGGGAGTCAGGGACTTCTGAGGCTCGGCCAACGCCAGACTCGGGTATTAGAGCTTTGGAAACGACCGTTCATTATTTCCTATATCATGTTCTTATTAGGTCGTAATTTCTATAGGTAATCAACGCCGGTCGGAGTTTGAAAGCTTTCTGAGCCTTTTTTTGCTACGTGACTGTTAAGCCTTGACGAACATTGTGTTTACTAGGGAGTCGTCGAAGTCGAGTGCTTCAGGGGTAGTCTGGAAACATCCCGATTGGGCCCCAAAATGCATGGCTAACTACGTTCAGCCGGCGACCGAGAAGAGAAAATGGCGGCATCGTCTGAAGTTGAAGCGAATGAGACGCTCGGGCTTCATCCTTCCCCCGGGTCCAAACTACAATCTGACACCGGATTTGTGTCAGACAGAGCAAAAAATGAGCAAACACAAACAGCAAGTCAGATGAAAGGAAACATTTCAAATGTTGGTTCAAGAACTTAATTGTGACCAGTCATGGGCATTGACCCTTGGGCATGTAAAGGAATGCAATGCACCACGACAACGGCCCTTTATCCAACCGAGTGTCTCTATCCAGACAATGAACGCCATCACCAAGATGAAGTAAATCCCTCGATCACCGAATGAGACCGCTCCAATACCGGGCATCCTTATATCAATGGGTTGGTATTGCCAAATTACTGGAAAGCTCTCCGTTTTTTCAGAGTGAAACAATACGAAATCAACGCCGTAACTACCTGCCAACCTACTTTTGTTGCCGTTGTTTTATATGCTACAGTTGCCGTACCCAACGCCCATGGAGTGTAGATGGAATGAGCCAAGGGTCGATGTGAGTTACCACCGGCGCCTGTGGTACATGTTAGTTGAATGGACTTTACAAACCGATTGTATCATAACTTACCCGTAAGCTGAGTCAACCTTTGGGACGCGCTTGCGGAACTTGGAACCGTGGCCACCATGCTTGCTCTCTTTGGCCCCTTTTGATTTAGGAGCAATACCCAGAAGTTCGGCTTCAAGGGCCGATAGCTCTGAGTCCTCGGTGCCATGCGATGCGAACGACGCTGCAGATTGCCTAGATGCTGGACGTGATTCGGCGTGGCTGCTACGAGATCCAGGTCGGTGAGAGTGACGCGACCGAGAACGAGACCGCGAGGTTCGTCTTTGTTGAGCGTTATCCTCTGGCGGTGGTGTCCCCAGAAGCGGCGGTGTCCGTCCTTCGTGAAAGCTGCTGGCTGAGCCCTGGCGTCGCGTGTCTCGAGAGCTGTTACGATCGAATTCGTGACGAGTAGTACCAGGCTTCTCCCCCCCGCCATGTCGCCTGGAGGGACCGACGTCATGAGAGTCATCTAAAGACTCAAGTAGTGCCTCGGTTGGATCAGACTCGTTACAGTCCAGCCTTTGAGAGCGATATCGGTCAATTGGTCGCGAGTCTTCCCTGATCCTCCGGCTATGAGGTGATGTGGTATCGTAGCCGGAGTGCGAGTCGCCTCTGTGTCGTTTCTGGCGGTGGTCTGTCCAGTCACCGTCTTGATTGCTTTTGGTCCGTGAGGTCTTGTAAGGCGCATCTTCCCACGTTCGCTTGCGGCTGTTGACCAAACGGTACTCGCGGTTTTCCGGAGTTGGTGGTTTCGGCGGGAGAGAAGGGAACCCCGGGAGGCGAATGGACTTGAAAGAAGCCGGCTTGTTGTCCCGTGGCTCGGGTTCTTGCCTGGCGGCTTTTGAGTCAACTGGGCCTTTCCAGAACACCGGGTCGAATTGCAGAGACGCAAAATACTTGGTTTCCCGGATCGGCCGTGAAAACTCCTCGAGGTTCTCTTCGGTCACAAAGTCGGATAGCATGCACGTGGCATTCCACGCTGGGGGTAGCATAATGTTATCATGGTAATCATCCGGTCCGGGGAGCGGCTTGGCGATTGGGTCTGGCTGGTGGGCGTTATTTGTCTCGTTGAATATCATCTCCGCCTCCCACTTCCAATCGACTTCATCATCATCGATACCTTCTTCAGAAGGGCTGTTGTCGTGTCGACCTTTGGGGGTTGTTACACTTGCTACTGATGCGGTCTTCAGCGTTTTCGGCTCGGGCACCACTCGTGCTGGCTCTTGCTTCTCTTTGTTGCCGTCAGACTTCGGTCTTGATTGTGGCGCATCACGTTTGGGGTTGTTGCCGTGCTTGTTGTTCTTGCGGGAGCGGTCTGGTCGGTGGTTGTGACCTTGGCGATGCCGTCCGTGTCGATCTCGCGACAGTTGATTCCTATGAGGAGGAATGGGCGGTAAACCTGGTGGTGTACCCCGAGGGGGGGTAGGTAAGGGGGGCGACGGGCCGTATCCCGGAGCAGGTGGCCCGTATGGCTGGGCATACGAAGGGGGAGGCGGAGGAGGGCCTGGCTGAACTCCATATGACGGTGGAGCTGGAGGTAGCCCGTATGTGGATGGAGAGTAGCCGTCCGAAGATATGGGATTGTATGGCGCAGAGTACTGACCACTAGGCGGGAGAGGGGGAGGGGGAGGAGCCGAGGCAGGCTGGTATCCAGACGGAGGGGTGTAAGAGGGAGGATAGGAAGCGCTGGGAGGATAAGGTGGCGGTGGCTGGTAAGAAGGGGGCGGAGGCACAGGAGGCCCCGTCGGAGGCCCGCCGTAGTGGCCGGGAGATGGGTAGTGGTACGGCGCCGAGGGTCCGGGAGGGCCAGGAGGTGGTGGGTAGGCACCCGGAGGAGGAAACGGCGGCGGTGGCGGCGAGTACGGAGGATAGCCTGGGTAGCTACCCGGCGGCGGGGGCGCGTAGCCGGCCGATGGGGGCGGGTAAGACGGATAGGGTTGCGGGGGTCTGGGGACCGGAGGAGCATGGGGCTGGGCCGGTGGCGGGCCGTAGCGAGTGACAAGGGGATTGGCCGTTGGTGGAGCGGGATACTTGGTGACAACAGCGCCTGATCGCCTTCCGCCGTGTTGATGGTCGCTCCCTCGGCCATGCTCATGACTGTTTGAAGTGCTCCTTCGAGGCAAGCCACTTTGAACGAGTCAGTGGCGCTCATGTAAGGGAAACGGTAGACATTGTATGAAGTTGAAAAATGAAAATCAAGCAACTTACGCAGGCTTAGCTCTCACTGGCTCTGGGCATGCTACGGCCCAATGTCCGACACCGCCACAGTTGATGCAGCTTGGCTCTTTCGTGGCAGGCCCTGAGCCGGGTGCGTGATCCGCCATACTCGGGGAAGGTTTGATGAGACGGGACGAGGTACCGGTAACCTCAGGTCTGAGGGTTGAGCCACAACTTGGCCCGGCTGATGTGTGGAGGGGTGAGAAGGCAAAGCGCGGCCAAAATGTCCAAGAAAAGGGAGGAGGGGAAAACGAGAATCCTTTGACCAGAGAGCGAGCTAGAACTTGAAGCGGCGCCGGGCAGGATCTCGAACGACGGACCTCGTAATGGGCTTATGAGGACGGAAGAAGAGGCAAAAGTGTCTGATAGACGTATGAGAAGCAGAACCAAAGTCAAGGAAAGAGGACCGCCAACCTTGGTGCTCGCGATGCGTCGAGAATTACCGGATGAGATGCCTGGCGGCAAAGTTTAGAGCAGCGGAGCTTGGTGATGAGGGTTCAGTCAACGCGACAAGAATGAAGGCATTCAGAAACGTCTCTAACAAGCGTGCGAGTGCTGACTTGAGTGAGGCGGCGCATCGCCCGTAGCCTGTCCTTGTTTAGGATAAGGGCTACTCAAGAAACAAATCGACAGTCGTTATTAAGAACATCGGCTGAACCAGTCTCTACGAGAAGGCTGCCAGAAGCTGACAGAATGCGAAAGTCGAATATCGTTCGGGTTGGGTGCATTTCCAAGGAGGGCGATACCCAGGATGAGGTCGTAGAGAAAGCGCGACGAAGTTGACCAAAGTCAAAGGTTGCGCGCGCCAGGATCAGGCGGAAAGTGGGGCCAGTGTACCTACCCAGTGAGCATACCTAGTTTAAGCTGGCTTGACTACTCAGCAATGCCTTTCATGCGGGAAGGCTGACGAGGAAGCCGGAAAATCCTTCGGGCCGGCCCATGGTTTCTTTTTCCAGGGGTGGCAGCATCGAACTGGTTGGGTTTGGTGGCAGACCGAAAACAAAGAAAGGCCATGAGTATCTGCATCTGCTGTAAGTACCTTGGTAGGTGGGTAGGTATTGAAAAGGGCTCCAAGCCACACCTGACAGCCTTTCGCATGCAGGCCGACGGAGCTTGGCCTTGCCGTGCATTCGGCCTCTACCTCTAAGGGACGGACGGCCCAGAGACAACCTGGACGATTGATCTTGATCCGAAACACACCATCGCCAAGTTCACCAAGGCGTTTGATCGTGGATCTGAAGACTGTTGGGCCGTCCGAGACGATGCGACTGGTGGGTGCTTGCTGTCGTTGAGCGAGCCCTACGGGCATTCAACGGCGATGGTGTGGCAGCTCTGCAACACAGAGGGGGTGTTTGGCTGCTCTCATTGCTTGCAGTACGGGGCAGAATGTTGGTGAGACGACCTGCTATTCAACGACGTAGGATGAGACGTTCATGGGATACAGAGTATGAAAAGACTCTTCATTTTCTAGATTTTTAGAGATGGAAGCCTTGTGGCAGAGGAATACGAGCAGCATGGCATCTAGTAAAAGATGGAGATAGATCATGGAAGCAAAAGAACTGAAACTTTGGAACAGCCAGAAAGGCCCAAGGACGACGGGTAGATGAGAAGGGGGTGTGAGTTTGCGCCGCCAACATTATGATTCCAAGTATCGTTGAAATTCCTGGAACAGCGCCGAGACGGCCGAAGAGAAGCAAGCAAGCAAGCAAGCCGGGCAGCAACGCAACGCAGCGGGATGAATATTCTTCTGAAAACAAGCAAGGAAATGGGTCCGCGAATCCACTACTGCGATAGACCAGAAAGTCGCAGTCTTTCAAAACAACGAAAACCACCGACCAGATACTGAAACCAAAAAAAACGAGTGAGTGAGCTCGGCGCGGGTTGATGACGGGGAAGACCAGACGGAGCGCAGGTCGTCGGCAACAAAAGGGATGGACGCGAACGTTAGGTGAAGGAAAGGAAAAGGGCGCGTGCCGGGCGGATTCAATGAGAAGTGGGAGGGGGGGGCGGACCGAGAGGCTTTATATGAGCCCCAGCGTTCCAGGATTGCTACCCTGCTGACATATGTCCTAAGACTAGGCTTCCCTGGCCATGGCTTGAGGGGAGACCGTCTCAGCGCTCGTGCCAGGGGCTTGCAGCGGTTGTCGGCCCCTAAAGAACTCAATCAGTTGGTTGTACGTAAGCGGGCCAATTCCACCCGTTGGGGGGGGGGGGGGACTGGGCATCCCGCATCCCGTGGTCCCCTTGTGGCCACGTCGGGATGGGATTTCTCGGCCGGTCCGAGCTCTCAGCTACGGATACTCTGTACACTAGGTACCTACCTAGCCTCTAGGTAAGGTAGGTAGGTCCCTAGGTACCTAGGTAGGTACCTTGATAGATAGGTAATCCAATTTGACAGGGCGCATTCGTCTGTTCTGTTTTTTTCATTTGCAGCATGACGTCCCTCCTCCCGCTGCCACAGCCGCCGTCATCCAACGCCAAAAAAGACAATTTCGGTCCGGCTGGAGAGACCACACCATTGCGAGGGCATCTCCACGACGTGCACCTCTCTTTCGCTTCCAATATTGTACTCTCCTTCCTTGTACTGCGCACCAAGGCTTTCTCTGAAAGTTCCCTAGACGACTCGCGATACTCGGTCGAATACCATCGAGCATTTCCCCCGCATGGATTCACCCCACGCTTCTCTTGCTTGCAGTACGGTTTACTTGGACCTCCATTCGCCCTCTCCCTCTTTCTCTTCCCACTCTCGCTTTGCCGCCGTCGCGCTTCCTGCTCCCATGTAAAGGATCGTCGCTCTTGATCATGTTACTGCAACCCCGACGCTCCTCATCACACACCGCCCACGTCTGGAGTAGAAGTGGTCACCGACGACCTGCTCCGTGAGCGACCGACCTTTGCGGCGACGACAATACCGGTCCAAACTTCCCACATCCTCTCTTCGAACGAACCAAATCAGCCCGTGACATAGCGCTCGCTGTCGCATCACACTTGCCGCGATGCCTGGACTTCCGGGTATGCTCCGAGTCTTTCCCCCACCCATCTCCTCTAACGACGTCGTGCACAGCATCCGTCGACCTCGACGAGTGCATCTCGCGCTTATACAAGAGGGAACTTCTCGCCGAGTCCGTCATCGAGGCCATCTGCGCCAAAACTAAAGAGCTCCTCATGCGCGAGAGTAACGTCGTTCATGTCCGCGCCCCAGTCACGGTCGTCGGCGACATCCACGGCCAGTTCTACGACCTCATCGAGATCTTCAAGATTGGTGGATGGTGCCCGGACACCAACTACCTGTTCCTGGGTAAGCAACGGCCCCGAGGAGGCAGCAGCGGGAGGGAAAACTGACACACGCCCGTAGGAGACTATGTCGACCGCGGCATGTTCAGCGTCGAAACGATATCTCTGCTTGTGTGCTTAAAACTTCGATACCCCAACCGCGTGCATTTGATCCGAGGCAACCACGAGTCTCGCGGTGTCACACAGTCATACGGCTTCTACACGGAATGCTCGAGGAAATACGGAAACGCCAATGTGTGGCACTACTTCACCGACATGTTCGACTTCCTGACCCTCAGCGTTGTCATCAACGACAAGATCTTCTGTGTCCACGGAGGTAAGCAGCCACCCCGTGCCTCTCTTCTCCTCTCCCTTACCGGCACACTTGACTAATCCGAATTTTCGCAGGGCTCTCCCCCTCCATCCACTCCATTGACCAGATCGTCATCATCGACCGCTTCCGAGAGATCCCCCACGAAGGCCCCATGGCCGATCTGGTGTGGTCCGACCCAGATCCCGAACGAGACGAGTTCTCTCTGAGCCCCCGAGGGGCAGGGTATACCTTTGGCGCTCAGGTGGTCAAGAAGTTCCTGCAAGTGAACAACATGGACCACATCCTCAGGGCGCACCAGCTGTGCCAGGAGGGCTTCCAGGTCCTGTACGACGACCGTCTGAGCACCGTGTGGAGCGCCCCCAACTACTGCTACCGGTGCGGCAACATGGCCAGTGTCTTGGAGGTCAGCGACACGGGCGAGAGGTTCTTCAACGTCTTTGCTGCAGCCCCGGAGAACGACCAGCACAAAGACATGCAGCTGGGCGGTGGGGAAAAGCAGGCAGACGGAAACTCACTTCCTGATTACTTTTTGTAGTGTCTGGTCCAAAGCAGGACTGGACTGGCTGGTGGATTGGATGGTACATGCTGATGAAAGTGTCACACACATCACCCCCAACTCTCCTACGACATCACGCCGGCTTGTTGACAACCAGCAAGCAAAATCAAGACCAAGCAAGACAGGTTACAAAGACAACCTATCCATATCCAGGTTGACGATAACTGTACTAGTGGAAACAAAACAGCTGTCATTTACGTGTCCCGGTCGAATAGACGAGACAAACACATAGAACAACTTTGATGACGATCCAATGGATCTGTATTTCAACCCGGGTTCAAATAAGAGACCCCCGGCATAATAAGTGTATCTGCAAGCCATCTAACAACCAACTTTTGTGTATCGTGACTTCATGTCCTATACCCAATGTATGGGCCTTGGAGCAAGGGGCACGTGTGTAGGTGCAGTGCGTGTTTGTGAGTGGCGCGGTGCAAGACAAGAAAGGCCTCAGCCAAGGTCTGCCACCCATGAGCCCTTGTGATTCTCCTTGCGTAAGGGCTCTTGGTTCTTTTTTACTTTTTCTTTTTGGTTTTGCTTTTTGTGTTGTGAGAGAGTGAGTGAGGTACGCGTCCCGCCTGCCCCTTTCCAGCCATGAATACCATCCACCGACAACGCTTCCACACCATACGCCTACTGGGATCACACAACACCTCCATCAGCCGGGAGGTTGCAGGTCGGGGATAGTGTCAGCTGGCTAGACATGTTCAAGAGTGGCAAGACTGCTTTCTGAATTTTGTTTTTGAGAGCGGTGAAAGATGGAGCAGGTTGGACTTTGGGAGGCCACCATGATCTACCAGTCCTTGGCGATGTCGAAGGACCACTCAAAAGTGAGGTGAGTCTTCTTGTCATCGTCGACGAAGCTGGAGATAGCGTTGTAGTGGCCGCGGGCCAACATGCCGGAGGGCGCATCCTCCTCTTGGACTAAATAACATTCAGCATCAGCGATCAACATCTAGACAAAGAGGAATTCAACTTACAGCGCTTGGTGTAGGTCGGCTGCTTGTCCGTGTTGGGAGCGTAGCTGCCCTGTAGTCATGTGTCAGTGACGGGCTCACGGCCGGAGGAGTATGGCAGGGGATCGACTTACCAGCATCTCAGAGTCCTTGCTGACCTTGATGCCCTTACGCTTGACGACCTGGACGTACTGCAGACCGCTGAGGATCTCGTGCTGGACCTTGAACTTGGCGACCATGGTGAACTTGGCGCCCTCCTTGATCTTGAAGGGCTTGTCCTTGAGAGTGGCCTCGGAGCCGGGGCTGGACAGGTCGATGGTTACAGGGTCGCGGCCAGGGGATTCCATGGTAAGGGACTGGATGATGCAGACGCGGGGGTCCGAGGCGTCAGAAAGGTCCTTGCCGCCGCCAAGGCCAAGAGACTGCTTGTAACGCTGGAGAGACTCGTCGTTCTCGTCTGTGGCCTTGTCAGTAGGCGATTCTTCTTCTCTGCTCTCTTGATTTCGCTGCTGCTGCTGCTGCTGCTCGTCCTCCTCGTGTAACTCATATGTAGCCAGACCATGAGCCGCTCTGACAGTATTGGGAGATGTGTAGAAGTCTCGGATGAGGGCTAGGTCTTGCTCGGGGTGGTTTTCCAGCAGCCTCGGGGAGTTGGGGGGGTTAGGGGGAACAGGGTATGAGGTGGCTCTGGCTCGATGAAGATGCCTCTCTTCAGTCATTTCAGGCGTAGGTGACTGCGGACGAGAGCCTGAGGGAGTGGACTGGGGGGCTGGAGGAAGCTCGATGGAGTTGTGGTTGAGCAGGGCGTTATTGCGATTGCGCCGCTGCATCAAAAGACGCATGCCATCATACAGCGTCTCCATGAATAATGTGGTGTATCACAAATTCCCAAAGTGCGATATTGATGCGGTGCATAACAAGAATAAGGTTGAAGATGTGAGGAGTATCAATGAATATTGATGATGAAAGCTGGCGGGTGAAAGGACGATTCGATTGTAGGGGAAGAGGAGCTGGGAATGGCAGGCAGGTGCAAGCAGTATGTGTGCGAGGTCCTTCGCTCTTTCCCCATACTGTCTCCATGGAGTTTGCTTTGAATGCGATGCCATATCAAGCACTGCTCATGAGCAGTGACCGAGGTGGGCACAAAGCCGTGTGAAGCTCAGGGTCTGTACACCGAACCCCAAACCAAGGTGAAGAGGTGTGAGGGGGCACCCGCAGGACCCAGCCCAATCCAGTCCAACGCAACGCACCTCCCAGAGAAGGGTAGAGCAGGGCAGAGCAGAACACCAGCAGCATTCAGGATGATGGGGAACGCAGGGAAAAGGCCATAGCTGAACATCCAAGGGAATCAAGAAAACATACCCATCTTCTGGTACTCTGCAAGACTCTGCTTGGGCTGGGACAGCTTGTAGCCCTGAGTCTCCTCGGGCATGGTGTCCTCTTGCTCGTGGGAAGCCATGATGACGGTGGTGGTGGGGTATCGGTGGGAGCTCAAGCTGGGAGGTGTTTGGCGGTGAATGATTAAAGAGGCCTGCGAGAGGGCTCTGGACGGAGGTATCAAGTGGCGGGCGAGGCTGTGTATAAACAGAGGTGAGGTATGTGACGATGTTTGCTCTGGAGGGGAGAGAGTTCGAAGATTCAGACACGGCAGGTGGCTAGAGAGTGATAAGTTTGAGGTCCCGGGCAGCTACTGGGTAAGGCAAGGCAAGGTCAGGTACAAAACAGCGACAGCACTGTCCATGCGAGGTCACCGCTTTCCGTTGCCCCTCATTCTCTTTCTCTCTTTCCCTCTCACTCAGTTCCCCCCTCACCCAAGCCGGGGCCGGGCGGCTGGCTGTGGTAGGTGGATGTGGGGCTCAGAGAGGCATACTGTGGGCCTCGAACCGCTGACACTGGACGAGTCGAGGCGTATCA
Source organism: Colletotrichum cereale (assembly GCA_034509685.1). Classification (NCBI taxonomy): domain Eukaryota; kingdom Fungi; phylum Ascomycota; class Sordariomycetes; order Glomerellales; family Glomerellaceae; genus Colletotrichum; species Colletotrichum cereale. The sequence goes on along the minus strand of JASUDE010000221.1, from coordinate 23,596 downwards.
TTGGTCGAAAGGATAGGTGGGACAATGCTTGCATTGATTGGCCGCCATCTGGAACAAGATGGAACTTCACACACGAAACCAAGAACAACCAAACAAAAACATCGCGTGCATTTGCTGCCAGATGTTGATATCCTGCTGTAGCGAAAAGACCTCTCTTTACGGGTTCAGGTTGGCTTGGTAGAGGGGCACGAGGGGTTGGGGGAACATGTCTGCAAGCGTTGTTTGGCTGTGGCCCTTCCTCGAAAACCGCGACCGTACCAGACCCCTTTACTACTACACCTGCCTGTACTTGTACTTACCTACCTACCCCTCGAAGGTGTCATTGAGGGTACCAATCTCGATACGGGGGATGGGAGGGGGGTGTGGAATGGAGATGGAGGGGAGGGGATGGGATGGGAGGGGAGGAGCCTCTATTGGTATTGGCTACGGTATCAGAGTACTGGCCAGATGAGCGGTCTGGAATGCCTGGCTGCTGGCGGGTGGCACGCATTGGACAAGGTCATTGGCGCTGGCGCTGGTGCTGCAGATACTAACTGACTCTGGTCCTCTTATCTTACCTTCACGTTGTCTCTCTCCAATTGCGGATGTAATCGTTGAGGCTCTTGGTGTGACTATAGCAGCGGCGTGTGCCATGTGGGAGAGAGTCAGCCTCGTCCGAGCCATTCGTCGTCCGGTGCATGATGCGGGGGGAGGGCCAGCGGCAGCGAAGAAGCAACTTGAGGTCCGGTTCGAATACCACTACCGATAGAGAGAGTCTTTGCGGCACTGCCCGTGCCCGTAGCCTAAAGCCGCCGCCGCCGACTGTCGGCGGCCGACGAGCTCGCCCGGTGAGTGTGGATTTTAAGTACCGTACTCCGTACTCTGTACGGATAATGAGCGAGGTCCTTTTGGCTCGATTGTGCAGATATTGTGCTCCGGTCTTATGCACAGTATGCAAAGTCTACGGCGGCCCGTCAGAGTAGAGCTCTGGCGATCAAGCTCGCCTTGCTGCATCTTTCGTGTCATCAGCCGAAGCTCCACGTGTCCAGTGTCCAGTGCGCAAGTAGGTAGGTACTTGAGTCGAGGAACCAGAAGAGTCATGTCACGTCCGAATCCTACTGTGTAGCAAAATTAGCAGAATCGCCGGATGAAATGTAAATGTGTCAACGCCTCTATAGTCAGTTTCAATTGCGTCGTTGCCCTGCCAGTGATGCCCAATTTTGTCAGACAGGCCCCCTGGATCTATCCCCCCATCTCAGCTTAAATCCGCACACACAGAGCAGAGGCCGCTTAAGTGATTGGCGCCGTCAACTTCTTTGTCGCCCTGCAGGTGTTCAGTGACCGTAATGATTATGTATTCTCTCCCGCAACCTTTGGCTGCTGCCAAACTGTGTGCGACGAAGGGGAATGCCTATGGCAATGTCTACCTACAAACCGTGCCGTTGACCAAGTCCAAACTCCGGCGACCCCTTCCTGCCCCCAGCTCGCTCTCGAGGTTGAGAACGGCGCCCATGGTGCTCTGAGCTTTGCGCGTTCGTGACGAGAATTGTTGGGAACCAGGGGGGTAAGCTCTGGGTTGTGGGTTACCGGGTTCTGACTTCTGAGGGAACTCTGACCCGAAACTGAGGAAACGTGTGCTGAAGACGGGCCCTTATTGAGACGGACGGGTCGCCCGGCCGGCTATTCTCTCAAAGCCACTCGAAGGACGTTGACCGGGGTCCCGAAACGGGAATAGGTAAGAAAAGGGACCGTCGCATTTGATTTTAATTCGCCTCTCAGGGGGCCTTTTTTGTCCCTTTCCTCTCGCTTCGTTTTTTCCGGGGAAGGCGCCGGGGCATGGTGTCGTCAAATGCGGCAAATGACAGTTGCGGTAGGGAGCTACTTCTCAGATACACAGATATCAGTATCAAACGGAAGTAGCTCCTTATGTCGCGGGGACAGTCCCCCCTCCTTCTTCCTCATCGGGCCACACGCTTCAGCACCCATCGCTTCCCGAACCCGCAGTTGCCCCTTCCTCTCAGGTACCTACCGGTAGTGTAGGTAATCAAATCCAATGAGCTGAGGACCGCGAGGACCCTCCCGTTGGCCCCCCAAAGGTCCCTCTCTGTCTCTCTCTTGTCTCTCTCTACTTGGCCCTTCGTTAGTGAGGTTCTCAGGTCCCCCGTCCCGTCCTCCGCTGTTCCAATTTGCTCGCGCGCGACCGTCGCCGTCCCGTCCGCCTCTGTTCCTCCTCCTCGCAGGTCGCCCTCATCCTTCCATCCCGTCCCTCCCTCATTCCTCCAACTCTCACTCACACACACACTCTCTCTCTTTTCCCCCATCCATCCTTTGAAGACAGCTTTCGCCCTTTGCGTCTTCCCCCCCTCGTATCGGGACGACGTCCCTCTTCCATACAATCAATTCTAATCTTTTTTCTTGACTTTACCGATCATCGACCCCTGCACCTTTTTTTTTTTTTTTACGCGACAAGACACCCGTCACGTCACGTCACGTCTGCGCAGAACCTCTCCAACTCAGCTCCGACGAGTCCAGTCCTAGTAAGCGACATATCTACACCACACGCACTCTCTCATTCACTTGTCTTGCGCACGCGCGCGACTGATGCGCTCATACCAGTGCTCAGACTGCTAACGCGCCAATTAGTCCATCCACCTGCGACCGAGCCTCCCCCCCGGCCTGCAATCGACGCGATCCCGAGGATTTTCCCTCCCGGTCTACTCCATTGCGCGCGCATCGCGAACACCTCACGTACCCAATTTTAATCACCACTTTTTGCGCCTACAACCCCATAGCCAAAGATGCCTTCCGCGACAGCTCCTGAGCGGCACCTGCCCGCCAAGCACAACCCTTTGATGATCGAAGATGTGCCATCTTGTATGGACATGAACTGACTCTTTGTGCTCGAGGGCTCCTGATTTGCTGACCCGCCTGCAGACAACGACCTCGTCGCGCGCCGCCGCCTAGGTCAAACCCAACTGACTGCCAAGATGGTGAACCATGCCGACGGCGAAGGTGCCGCCCTCGGCGTCTTCGACTACGCGCATCTTCGCGCGCCGCTGCCCAAGGGAATCGTCTCCGGGATCTTCAAGTCCAGCCCCAACAGCTACTTCCTCATGCGCCGGAGCCACGACGGCTTCGTCTCCGCTACTGGCATGTTCAAGGCTACCTTCCCCTACGCCGAAGCCTCGGAAGAAGAGGCCGAGCGCAAGTACATCAAGTCGCTTGCCACGACCAGCCCCGAGGAGACGGCCGGCAACGTTTGGATCCCCCCCGAACACGCCCTGACTCTTGCCGAGGAGTACAGCATCGCGCCATGGATCCGCGCTCTTCTGGATCCCGCCAACATTGCCGTCTCCAACACCCCCGACAGCCCTCCCAAGAAGATTTCTGCCCCGCCGAAATTCGACCTCTTCAAGGCTCACCCTCAGCTCGCTCCTCCCACCCCGACTTCGCTGCCCCGCAGCACCCGATCTCGCCGCTCGGCCAGTCCGACCAAGACAACTATGCCCAGACCCGTCAGATCGCCCAGAAAGCGCAAGACCAAGGCTGACTCGGTCGAACCCCGGGAATCCACGCCCACCCTTACTACCACAACCAAGCTCGAGGTGAACGGCGTCATTGACGAGGACAGAGACGCCGAGGCGCAAGTGGAGACGGCCATCAAGACCATTGAGACGGACCCCGCGGTCGTCCTGGAACCCAAGAAGCAGGACCCCAAGGCCAAGATTTTCGTTGACCAAGACGTCAACACTGACGAGGATGGGAACGAGACAAAGCGCACTTCTGTGTCATTAGAACTCCCTCTGCTGAGCTCCACGCCGCCGACCGCTGAAGAGACTGCGCGCATGATCGCGGAGGCCAAGCGGATGGTCGAGGCTGCCGGGATTAAGTCAGAGGAGGGCGTAGACAGCCCCAAAGTCAAGAAGGGCAAGCGCGGGGTAGAAGAGATCTCCAAGGGAGACGACGAAGACGAAGAGAAAGACGCCGAAGCAGATGCTGCAGAGGAGCCACGTGCGAAGAAGGCCAAGACCGCCGAGGTACAGGTCAAGAAGCTGCGCGTGCGGAATCGGGCTCTGTTCGGCCTGAGTGCCGTGTCACTCGCCGTTGGGTAAGTGTTCCCCTCCTCCACGGGCTATGGAGAAGCGGTCAACTGACTAGTGTTTGCGTAGCGCGTTTTCATACTTTGTGGGGGCCTTTTAAAGAAATCTGCCGACTCGCTACAAAATCGATCGGTGATACAGCAACAGATGAGGTTCAGTGGTCTGGTCATGGAGCACGGGGCGGAGTGTCGCGGATTGGCAGTCGCTCCGAGGATATTTGCCAGGGTGGTGGACATGGCGGCAGACCTTTTTTTATATCATTTTTTCCCTGCCTTTCGCTCATACCCATAGACCTCGAGGGGACTCGGGCTGGCTTTCTTTTCCCTCTTTTTGCTTGTGGAATCTTTGGGTGGAATCAAAGTCAGTGTACATTGGAATCGTCTGCTTACGGCGACAGGGGGATGGGGTTTGCGGGAGAGCCAAGCTTGACGGTTCAGGATCGAGGGCGAGTGTAATTGATGTACTTGAATAGGTGCCTTTTGCTTCCTGGCGTCGAAAGGGGGGTGGTACAGTGATCTACGTTTACAATCGACGTTGGCTATGCTTGTAGTAGTTTCGTGTTGGGCATATTCCAAGCCATTGTGATGGCACGATACCGATACCGATACCGATACCAATACCTGCTGTCTTGCGTCTGGTATCTAGAACTGTTGTGGTTGGCCAATTAAGCAACCTTCCATCGACCTTTTTAACACATCTGTTTCTAGTAGCTATAGCTGAGAGCTGGTGGCGCTCTCTTAACGGGAGAGGCCCGCTTCTAGCCGGGCTCACAGTGCTTGGCCAAACATGCTTCACACATCCTTGGAAGGATTCCATCCAACTCGCCGCCGACCTGGATGTTGCTTGGGCCTCTGCGTCATCTCCATCAGGCGGTGGGTAAGCTTTCCTGTCACGTCGGGCCGTGATGTCGTTTGGGTTTACCTCCACATCATGCTGTGAAAGGGGAGTTGTTGCTGGGGGAGGGAAAACAGAGACTGACTGCGTTGAATCTCCAACAGCCAACTCTGCTCTTGATTCACTCGACCGAGCAAACATTTGCAACTTGGAAGATGCATCCGGGGGGGTGCGTGTCTTCACCACCAGGGGCCCTCTTTTACTTTCCAATCCGGGGTCGCTCCCGCGCGCCACATGCAAGGGGACGGGTGTGATGGTTGTTTTGGGAGGGGTGGACAGAGAGGTTCGGTTTAAGGCGGCCTGCCATGCATCATCGAGGATCTAGCGCAATGGCTAACACCGGCAATGGCCGGCTCCCCGGATAACCGTCCACCTCCTCCTTGTTGGCGTCCCCCCCCCTCCCCCGCAGTCCGGGAAACCTGGGGGGCGGGTGTCTGAGCTCGGCTGGAATGGAGCTCGTCTCCTTGGTTTTGGGTGTCCTTTACTTTGAAGAACAAACACCCTGATTTCTCGATCATCACTCGTCTTTCCGTTGACTGGTTCGCGGCTTGTTTCGACATCTTGCGGATTGGCGCATTGGGAGCTACAACAATGCGGACCCCTACGACGTTACGGACTGTCAGGCTCGTCCAGCGGCGCGGCTTTGCGACGACGCCGCGGCGGCTGGAGAGCTATGGCTTCATCGGCCTCGGACAGATGGTACGCGCCCTTTGCTCACGGGGGGTTTTCATCCTCACAACGTGGCCCCCCCCCCCTTGGAACCCAATTGACGTTCGGATGCTGACACCCTCCTTCTCAGGGCTACCAAATGGCCAAGAACCTCCAGTCGAAGCTGAGTCCCCAGGATGAGATCCGCATCTTCGACATCAACAAGGCCGCCGTCTCGAACCTGGCCAAGGAGATGGAACAGTTGCAGGCCGGCGGCGCAAAGGTCGCCGTCGTCGGCACCGCGAGAGACGCCTCGACGGACGCTGTAGGTTTTCTCTTTTTAATCGTTTGTCTTGTTTTCTTCATCCCGATTTTTTTTGTTTTGGTTTTTTTACGTGTAACGGCATTGATCACAACCCCTATCAAGGCCCCGATATCACTACATTTCTAGTTGCTGATCTGAGCATGTTTATTATATCTTGCATTTATCTCTGTTTTCTGAGGATCTGCACATGTTAACCGCTGCTCTTCTTCCCGACACCAGGACACCGTCATCACCGTTCTCCCCGAACCGTCCCACGTGAAATCCGTCTACGCCTCCATCCTCGCCGAGCTCCCTCCCAGGAAGCGCATCTTCATAGACTGCTCCACCATCGACCCCTCTTCCTCTCGCGAGGTCGCGGCGGCCGTCGCCGCGGCGCAGCCCGGGGGCCTGGGCGTGTTCGTCGACGCGCCCATGTCGGGCGGCGTCGTGGGCGCCACGGCGGGCACCCTGACCTTCATGCTCGGCTGCGACGCCGCGCACCTCGCGGCCGTCGAGCCCACGCTCCTGCGCATGGGCCGCCGCGTGCTGCACTGCGGGCCGCAGGGGACGGGCCTGTCGGCGAAGCTGGCCAACAACTACCTGCTCGCCGTCAACAACATCGCGACGGCCGAGGCGATGAACCTGGGCATCCGGTGGGGGCTGGAACCCAAGGTCCTCGCCGGGGTGATCAATGTCAGCACGGGCAAGTGCTGGCCCAGCGAGGTGAACAACCCCGTCGGGGGCGTCGTCGAGGGGAGCCCCGCGGGGCGGGACTACAAGGGGGGGTTCGGCATCGGGCTGATGCGCAAGGACCTCGGCCTGGCCGTCGTCGCGGCCGAGGAGGCGGGCGCGAGGCTGGAGCTGGCGGGCAAGGCGACCGAGGTGTATGCCGCGGCCGAGGGGCGCGAGGACTGCAAGGGGCGGGACTTTTCCGTGGTGTACCGGTACCTGGGTGGTAAAGAGTGAGAGCGTCAGCCCACTTTGGCTGCGCTACGAGACCTGAAAATATACCATTACCTAGGTGAGAGAGAGAGAGAGAGAGAGAGAGAGAGAAAGCATCTAGAAGAACCAATGAAACGGCACTCATCGAAGAACGTCGCACCACCCCGCCGTCGACGGCCCCGGAGCGTTCCTCTTCTCCCTGCGCGTGCCCGCCAGCGCCCTGGTCTCGGCCCTCCACCACTTCTCCCTGGCCTCTGCCTCCTCCCCGCCAAGGTGCTCCACGCAGAGCTCGCAACGGGTCATCTTCGGCTTCGGCCGACGGTGCTGGGGCTCGATGAGGGTGTACCCCGGCGCCGTCTTGAGGACCTCGAACTCGAGCCCGGAGGGGTCGAGCGCCAGGTCCGAAGGAGCGGGTTCCGGGACCGGGTCGTAAAGGAGACCGCAGTGCGGGGACGCGGCGGCGAGGGCGGCGGGGCACCGCTCGAGGATGCAGCGTCGCGGCTTGCCGAGGCGGGCGTGGCAGATGCCGCACATGTAGTGCACTACGTCTGCGATGCACATCGTGAGACTTGTCGGATCGTGGGGAGGGGATGTGACCTTACCGGGAGCTGTCATCAAATGCGAAGGTTGGTTATAGGTTTGTCGGAGCAGTTTACAGCACGGGGACCTGACTGCTCGCAAAAGAGTCACTCAGGGGCTTGAATATGTATGATCACTACCTTGGTTGAACAATCCGTTCCCTCTCACTACCACTGTTAGAAACCGAACAATGGCATTGTTAAGAAGACTGTTTCGGGCGGTGACATACAACTGTGTATAGACAGATGACATGTTAGTATGGCACATTAAAGAGCTGCATAAGCAAAAGCGCACAGGAGACAATCTCTTTGACGAAGGCTTTCAGCCTTTTTCTTTTTGGGGAAAAAACCGGAAACAAATATGTGTCCGAGCAGTGACTTCTACAAGTCGCACGTAACTCTTATTCAAAGGAGAAAGCTGCCAAGTTCAGTGGAACAGCGGCAACAAGAGACGAGCTCTGGAAACCCCAAACGCCATGCATGATCCGCTCGCCCTCCGTTACCCTCTATCCGTCTAACCAAAGATCCCTTCTAACCGCACTAGCGTCGCTCTCCCGTTCAGGCCGACTCGCGTCCCGACTCGACCTTGGCGTTCTCGGGCGTCGAGGTTGTTGTCGACTCGGCCTTCTCCCCGATCTGTGCCTTGCGGGAGTTGGCCATCTGCGGGAAGTGGATGCCGGGGTGGAAGACGGTCAGGAGCGTGAGGCAGATCAGCACGAGGCTGGCGTCGAGGATCATGAACGAGACCTCGTCCTGCATGATGTGGTTGCCCCATCCGCCCGCCATCTCGGCGACACTGTTGGTGGCCATCTGTCAGCACGATCCGCCTCTTTTGTTCTGCCCGACTGGGGAGGGGGAGGATGTTCAACAACATACCGGTAGATGCAACGGACCAAGACGCACGCATACGCCACCGCGAAGCCGCAGAGGAACCGCCTGAAGCTCTTTGAGCGGTACAGCGCAATGTCGCCGGTGCTGTGGTCGCCGCTGCGCGCCCACTTCCTTACCCTGAGCCAGTAGTCGGTGCCGGCGACGCCGAACAGGATCAGCACGACGACCTGCAGCACGATACCGGCGATGATGGCCTGGTTGCCGCCGTCGAGCAGCTTCTTGTTCGTCTGTCCCGCCGCGGCCGCGAGACCGCCGCCGATGGCCTGTACGATGAGGCAGGTGAGGTCGGCGGGGAGGAAGATGAGAGGGTACAGGCGCGGGCGGATGCGAGAGAGGGTTGGGTTGAGGTTGGCGGATACGTGCTTGAGGGCCAGGTAGATGCCGGCGCAGATGAAGGTCGGGCCGAGAATGATGCAGCAGATTTGTATCTGGAAGGCGTTCTTGTTCCAGGGGTTCTGGTGGAGGAGGACCCGGCCGACGTAACCTGGGTTCGTGTTAGTCGTCGGATGATGACGACCGGAAAAGAGTCGTGGCACGGGGCGGATGGTTCATCCATTCGTCATTTATAAAAAAGAAAAAGAAAAGGGGTAACTTCATACCAACTGTCTCGAGAATGGAACCGCCCGTCACAAAGAGCATGAAGGTCCAGGTGCGCTTCCAGGTCCCGATGGTGGCCGAGGTGAGCACGATGAGGCCGAAGGCGACGGCGAAGAAAATGTTGGCGCCATAGTTGGGGTAGTACGACAGCACGGTCATCTCGACGGGGCAGAGCTGCGAGACCTCGGTGCACTCACGGAATGCCCGCGGCATCGTGGTGTCGATTGCCGACATGTTGGCGGGTTTTGGAGGGGTTCTATCGACTCGCGATCGTGTGAGATTTTTCAAAGTCGAGTCTTGTGTGTAGATAGCGTGGCGCGTAACAAAGTCTCTAGAACGGTCGCGGGTCTTACTCAGTCCTAGTCCTCGTGTGCTTTGCTGCTAGTCCCTTCTGATTGTTCGAGGACGAGACGGGCGCCAAAGGGTCTAAGGAACAGAGAGGCAATAAAAAGAAGGGCACGAATCAAAGTCTCTGAGATAAGACAGGAAGTAAAGGGACGGGCAGTCGGGTTCGCAAGTAACGAACTTCAACTACATATGTATGCAAACAGGCGCAGGCGCAGGCGCAGGCGCATTGCATCCACACACGGCACGAAGGCCATGACTTTGCGTTCCCTCCTGGCCGCGACTAGTGGGGATGGTAAACAGCTGTGGACTTGGGACGGACCCTCGTCCATTATTACCAATCTCGCCCGACTGGTCACTGGCAAAGCGAAGAAACCGAATGACACGAAGGGGAATGGACGTTTGAAATGAGGCGAATGAATGGTGGTGGTGCTGCGGCGCGCAGCGTAGACGGGTAGCGCTAAAAGGTGGCAGGGCCAAGGAGGTCTCTCTAGATCCATCCCCCTTCTTCGACCCGAGAGGACCCGCTGGCCTGCTCGAATTGGAAAGCAGTGCGGGTGCCGCTTACGGGCTTCTTGGAATTCGATGACCATTGGTAGTTACTACGTACATAGTAGAGCGTCACGTCGCATCTGCTTGCGGGCTGAGACGACACATCCGAGCCTTGAGCCTCGAGTGTCGTCGTCATGGTGTGTTTTTGATTAAGTGTTGCTTATCCGGGTTAAAACTCTTAGTCGTCGACACTAATTAACCATTGAATATTGCCGCGTAGATTCAACATTCAACGCATCGCCATAATGCCTCTTGGTTCTCCTTGACGCTGCAGAATGAGAAAGAATCAACAGCGTAACCATAAAGTAAAGAGTCAGGACCTAGGTATGTAATAGTGTCCTGTACTACACAGCAAGCAAGTACGCTCAAAGTCCGGGTTGAACATACCCGAATCTTAGCATCATTCTAGTGCCTTGGCTTAGACCCACTTGGCGGGGGATCCAACCCGAATGACACGGGCTAAGCGATATGCTGCCACCCGAGCTCCTAACCGAGAAATCGACAAGCATCTTGAGGGCCCGTTAGGCAGTGAAACCGCCATTGGAGAAGAGACACCCAGGAGGAATGCAGGATGGAGGCTATGCAGCACCCTCGGGTCCCTCGGATCGCTCAGCCAACGTGCATGCATGCCTGCCTGCCTACCGATAGAAACAACGGTCGGGGACTATTCCGGTAAGATTTCGCGTCTCTATGCCCGACTTGTCGGAGTAATTATCTCCCCGAACGGCGAGAAAAGCCGCCGAAAATCGTGCGAATCCATCCTCGGTGATGCCGCCTCACGCACCGTGGTCGTCACGCTTATTTGGACTTCAGAGTGACTCAAGGTGACAATCTAGTAATCGGCTGACGGCCCATGTTACTCGCATAGACAGCACCGAATAGTCGGTTCGTGATGACCGTGGTATCAAATCCCGATAATGCTTGCTTTTATTCGTATTCTCTTCTCCACCTGAGAGCAGCAGCCTGCTTTAGTCGCTATCGTCGTCACTGCTCTCTTCCTCATCCTCTTCTTCCTCGTCGTCGTCGTCGTCGTCGTCGTCGTCGTCGTCGTCGTCGTCATCGTCGTCGTCGTCATCCTCTTCATCTGTCTCTTCCTCGGACTCTTCTTCATCTTCTCCATCCATTTTGAATGCTTCTTGTTGCTCCTCCATCTCTTCCTCTGCAAGCCAATCATCAAGCGTCTTGACGCCGACGCCCGCTCTAGCGCCGCCAACGGCACCGGCACCGGCACCGACACCAACAATCGCGCCGAGACCGTTGGTCCTCGTCGGTGCAGCCTTCACTGCGCTGTCGAGCATCTGACTGGCCGGCACGCTCTTCTCCTCACCGTAGACCGAAGCCGTCTCTGTTTCTCGCAGACGTCGGTCCGGCTCCGAGCCCTCCGCCACCCAGTCGGGAAGACACTCATAGCCGCGCAGACCGTGGACCCCACCTCCGCCCGCCAACACAAGCGTCGAAGAGCCGAGCATGAAGCCCTTGCGAGTCTCTGAAGGACTGGGAGCCTGCGGCGCAGGCTTCGGTGCCAGCAACATCAACGTGGCCAGCTGCGGCACAGAAAGGAGTGCTCGATACATGCGGGCCCGATCGCGAAGGTCGTATGACGTATCGTAGCGGACCAGCAGCAAGGCATAGTCCCAAAGCTTTGCGATGGGGTGATCGTCTTGGCTGGGCACCGCTGCTTCGTCTTCGCCCTTGTCTTCGCTCTGGCGGTTCACGTGGTGCAGGTAGACCTTGGCGGCAAGAAGGAGGATCTGCCCCTTTGCCACCTCTGCTTCGCTCACAAAGTCCTTCAAGAGAATTCGCAACACATCCGCTGCGATATTGTTTTCGCCCTCGAGTCCCGAGAACTCGCCCACCAGCCAGATGATGGTAGCCCTTGCGTGAGGATCCGTTGCAGAGTCCAGGTTTTTGGCGAGACGTACGACCGTCCCGGCGTGCCCTTGAGGATCTTGCTGGATCAGGTGCCGAATGACTGTCAGTGACTCGGCCGCCAATGTTCCGTCCAGACTCGTGATTTGTCCCAGTAGCAGCCGGAGACACCTTGGCGCCGTTGACGAGTCTGTCTGGGCGCATCGTCCGATGGCACGCACCGCTTCCCTCACGAGCGCCTTGTTCGTCGAACCAGAAAAGTGCTCAAGCTCGTTCAGAATCAGGCTCTTGATGTGGGAAGGCGCGTGAGGAAAGATGAGCGTCAGTATCTCCAACTTCAACTCCCACACTTGCGCAGGGTCCGTAGCTCTGACAAGGAAGTGGCTGGCGTACTTGACAAAGTCTATCGGTCTCGTCAAGCAAACCGAGACGATGTTGTAGAGTGCGACTTGCTGGATGTCTTGCGGTCCCCTGAGTAGTGCCACAAGGGGGCCTATGGCAATCTTGACGTACTCTGGCGTTCCAATGTCGACGTAGCATCTCGTAACCGCAATCACCACGGCCGAGTTACGACTCTGCAGCAGAGGCTTGATGCCGTTGAGCAGCAGAGCCAGGTCCGGGTCCACCGCAACAACTTGCCGCTCCTCTCCTCCGTGCTGCGCATTTTCGCCGTAAAAGTCGCCGAGGTCGGCCGTATTCTCCTGACTCTTCACACTGCGCGTCCGTCTCGGGAAGCACTTCCTCGCGTAGTATGTCATCATCCGCAGCGTCGCCAGCTGACTCCACTCGTCCATGTCTACGACCTTTTTAACCAAGGCCCGGTAATGCGGATGGATCATGTCGATGCGGTCAGGGCATACTTCCAGAAACGCCGAGACCGCCGCACCGGCGACGAAGTACTGCTTGTCTCCAATGAGGGCGGTCAGGTATTCGAGCAGCTGGGGCAGCTGTGTTGGGTCGAGGCGGTAGCATTTGGGGATCGAGAGAGCGGCAGCTCGGCGCACGTAAGGGCTCATATCAGCCACACCCTTCTTAATTGCGAGGGATACGATCTGACTAATGACGGGGACCCGGATGCCAGACATGGTTTTGAGTGCAAGAGCGCGGACTTGAGGGTTCGTGTCGGAGAGGGATTTCTGGATGGTGTTGATGGAAAGGAGGGCGAGGTCGGGTTCCTGCTCGGCATGGTGGATGAGGTAGATGTAGACAAGCTTCTTGATTTCAATGTTCGGCGACGCAACGTTCTTGACGACGGAGGAGAAGAAGGGCAACGTCTTCTGGCCGCGGTACATCATCTGGACGGAGATGAGATTAGCCAAGGTCTGGAGCTGAAGCTGGAGCTGGGGCTGGCTGGAAAGATTCGTACCGACAGGACGCGGCGCAGGCCGTCCAGCACCTCGCGGTCATTTCGACTATCCAACAGTTTCTTAATCTGGGTACGATCGAGAGGGCGGCCGGTGCTGCGAGAGCTGCGCGTCGCTGAGGCGGCATCGAGTGTGAGCTCTCGGGCTGGACAAGATCGACGTTAGCGAGGGTCACGACAACAGGACGGGGATAGGCGGTCAATGACGCACCGCTCTCAAGCAGACTGGATATCCGCGCGATGGACTCCATCACGAGCGACAGCAGGTCGGGGCCGAAGCAGTCGTGGGGGAGGGAGGAAGGAAAAGGGTGGGTGAAGGAGCTTCGGGGTCGTGAAGATGTGAAGGTTGCAGGGAGAGAAATGACGTCTCGTGCTTGGAAGGCTGAATCAGGCCGCGCCGATGAGGGGCAGAGGCTTAGCTATCACTTCGGCTACCGGCCGTTCGCTAAAATACCTCCCGGGCCGTCGACAAAACTCTCAACTTCAGTGGGTAAGTGTGCTGAGCTAAACGAACAACTGCCCGCGCCAAAGCCACGTTCTAGGCACGCCCACCTCCACCATGATCCTTGCCCATCCCTGTAAATCTAAGGTATTACCTATTCAAAGACCCCGTTGCTAGCTTATAATTAAGATCCTATTCAATTACAATGTTGAGTAACCAGTAGCTTACTACTAGACTTGGGTTTCATCATAACCTTTTTTCGTTCATAAACTGAGAGGAAGGAGATGTGCAATAACGACCCCTGCCTGAGAATGCTATCGTTTTCAAGACTTCATCTACCACGGTGTTGAAATAGACCGATATCTCGTACTCTTAGGTTAAAGTGCCAAACGAGTGTATTGGGTTTATCAGTTACTTGATATTATGTTAGCCATTCTAAAGAATGACGAATGACTCCTATCGAATCGCCAGCCTATTCCTTCCCATTCCAACTTGTGGAAACCAAGCCATTCTAAATAGAAAAAGAGTGATGGATGATTCCTTGCAGAATCTTCATTCAGAATTTCAGATTCCATGGCCATGGGCCCAGTCCTAGCCGTCCGTCAGCCCGACAGCTCACCCTTGAGTACTGACGTCCATCTTTTAATCAAGAACATTCAACCCCGAAAGACCACACTCCTTTCAGAGAGTGCCATTGCCTGGTGCTAAAGAGTGTGACCACGCTTCCCCTGCAGTTTCCGTCTGGGTATCCTCTAACTGTTCTACTAGTTAGACGTGGCTTTGGAGGATTGATCAAGGCGGGGGTTTCCTTACTCTTGCAGCTGGTGTTGTGATCGATGACCCTCATCCCGTGGTCCGTTTGATACAGGGGGTTACAGACGCCTCTGTTGTAACCTCTGACTGGGCCTTCGTCGGCAGAGCAGTCGTTCTTGCCGCTCTTCCTGACCCTAAAGTCATCGGCCATGGCTGCGGGAGCGAAGACCGCACAGGCGGTAGCGACGACGGTGATGAGGTTGTTGATGAGCATTTTGAAAGATTTAATGATGCTGTAGCTCTTTTATTTGGGTTTTATGGCTGTTTCTGATGCCTGCTTTGGGTGATAGCTACAATGGGTCGAAGATGCGAGTGTTGAGTTGATGAAAAGAGAGAAAACGAAATCTAACTTTATGTGAGGAAACCGCATCTTTATAGTCAACAGCCCGTAATGTCCAGAACTACTCAAGAATACTCCTTACTGCCTATTTTGGTAAATACAAGTCATTTGGAAAAAGACACGATCCAAGTCTTGAAGTGGAACCCTTGGAACCGCCGCTCGAGCAGGTGATCACGCCTTTGTACATGGATGACGGAAATCACAACAGGAGTAAATCGTACAAGTGGAAGACCCAAGACTGTACTCAACAAGTCGGGTATAGACGACGACACACTGAGACACCAACTAAAGCATTTTGGGTAAACATAAGTATCCCAATTCTCTTGGCTTAGCTAGTAAGCCTGCCTCCATAGGGATACCTTAAGCATGCCGGAGGGCTGAGCGTGCCTTCGATGTGCGCAACTCGGGACACATTAGAGCAGATCAACATAACCCGTTGTTGGGATAATGACACGTCTGCAGAATTCAAGGCAAAGAAATCAGAAGTAAAACCTAGTGTTAGCACAGCCACCTTGAGAAATTCACCCGCCGAAAGATTTAACTTGGACGCGTGTGTTGGCACGATCATGGCTTCCCGGTTCGCCCATTAAGATATTTCATCAGACGGCTGCCACTAAACCATTCACGGCCTTTGCTAATATGGATCAAGGTAAAACTATTGTTCATTCCATAATCCCAATTCATTCCATTCTCTGTCCAATCCTTGAACACAAACCCCACCGTCTTGGCCCAGGAAACACGGGGCCAGCCCGCCTTACATGAGGCTTGTCCTCTTTCAGTGACAAGTTCAATTGGGAACGCCTTTGACATACTTACCATTCCCTGTTCCAGTTTCACTTCTGTTGTTCCCCCTCAATTTCCATCTTTCCATCACTGTCGTTCTGGCGTGCTTTCTTGCGATCGGCTCCAGGGGACCACGGAGGCCACACTGCCAAAAAGCTTTTTTACCTTTTTCTTTGCAGAATCGGTCCGAGACTTCTTTTTGAGGTTAGAGTCTTCTATGAAGCCCATGTTCTCGGGTGTGGTGGCAGTTCTCGTCCCTTCCAAGCCTTCTTCGGACTCGAGTGAGATGGGTGACGCAGCAGTCTCAGCGACGCAAGTGGCCGTTTCTTGGCTTGACTGGGTTGCAAGGCTCGCAGTCATTTTGCCAGCGGAAGCTTTGTCTGTTGATTCCATTGTGTCTTTCAATCTTTCCAATGGGAAGTCGCCCATGGTTCTGATAATCTAGTCGGCAGCAAGGGAGAGCTCCCAATTCTGGCCATCTTTCGATTCGTAGGCCGGGAGCTGGACAAAAGCCTCCATGGTTTTGACAGTCTCCAAAACCTTCTCCATAGGAGCACTGAGCCATCCGTCATATTCTGGTCCGCATTGTTGAAGTCCCATGGCCCTGGTATTGTACGGAGAAAGTGCAATATGAGCAAGGTTTTTGACCTTGCTCGCCGCGAAAAAAGGGCCACTGGGGGTCTCGTAAACGACATCTGGGATGATTGTGTTGCAGCTGTCAGAATGCCCGATGGTGTCTCCTGCTGTGCCATCCATCCAACCAATCTTGAAAAGTCCGTTCCCGAGTTCGTGCTCCTGAACAATGACAACCCCTCTTTTCGCTTGCTCTGGAGTAGGTGGCTTTTGCATTTCCAGTAGAACCAGCGCATGGTTCTTTTGAGGCTTGTTCTGCTGAAGGCTTACTAGACCATGACCGATCATTCTCTCTGTTGCAGCGATGGTATCGTTGACCAGGTCATTGGTGGTTCTCAGGCTGTCAGTGGTGGTGGCCTTGATAGAAGTAGTGTTTGTTGCTGCTGTAATATGAACGAATGCTTCAAACTTTTCCCCTTCTATTGAAGTTCCAAGTGTAGACCCCATCCTTAGCGTCGGGGCAGCCGCATTCAAAGCCATGGTTGTAGTAACGCGTCTGTCGTAGCTGTCGTGTATTGTAAGAAGCTGAACCGGCAATGAAGATACCGTCGTCACGCGACCCTTCTTCCATTTCTCAAGATTCTCGTCGGCGTTTCTCTTATGGGATGAGCAATGGGAGACGGTGAGAAACCCCGCAACCTGGTCGAGGAACTCATTGGTCTCCGGGCATTCATTCATTAGCCCGAATTGGCGCCAGAGGTCTTCAGCTTCCCCTGAATGCTTGGACCCCAGAGATTTCTTGCAACGTTTTCGTGATGTGTCCGCTTTGGCGATACAGAACTTGAACCCCCAATCCTCTAGGTCTGGGCATGCATCCCGCAGGATGGTAGTAAGCTCCTGAATGACAGGAGACGGCGTGGAATCTGTCTCATCCATGGCTAAATCTAGGGATGCGATACGATGAGCCTAAGTCACCAGTTCGCTTGGTAAGGGCTGCGAGTCTAGGTAGTGAAGATAATTTCAAAAGATAGACGGCAAGACAGGTTGATCAGGTAGGTGGACGATGAAAACATGGAACCCTCTACAGAAAAGACTTATGGGGTGACCGAGAACATAAATGAGAGCGAGAAAGCACTGAAGACAGAATCCACTTAGCCTTCTTAGTATCTGGGTGGAACGTTTCTATGCTGTTGGTCGTTTGTGCATACAAAGTGCATACAAAGTGCATATAAGTGCATATAAGTGCATATAAGTGCATACTCAGCTTCCTACTTACGGTTAGAAATTTGCGAACTGGCGCGTATACTGGTCCTACCATTGGCCAGCCGTGATTGAGATTTGATGGTTCACTTGAGAGACTGCCCTGGGAAGTACATGGTTACCAGTTGGTAGTCATCAATGACAGACCCGTTGGGTACCGCCAAGAGGCATGGCGGAACTGCAGTCAAGTACGTATGCTGAAGGCGCATGCAGAACGCTCAGTATATACCAACAGATAGAAGATAACGTGCCTCAATGGTGATGATGAATGTTCACTCAACAAAATCTCGTACTTCAGCGTCATTCGAATTTAGATTGAATTGACTTGTCGATCCAGGATTCGGGCTTTTTATGTGGCTAGTTGGTTGTACGAGCAGGGGCCGGGTAGCTCCCTGATAGAACTGTCTGATTGATAATCACTGACACTTTAATTTATACTATTGTAAGAGGGCCGAGTTGGCCGACAGTGTTTTCATATTTTTTGTAAAGAGTTGTTGGCGTTGACAAAAGCATCGTCGTGACAGGGGTCGACTGAGCGAGTAACCATCAACAGGGTTGTGAGACCATGAAGACGCATCACTGCCAACGGGGGAACGGCCTGTTCCACAAGGGTGTCTGCAAGAATAGCATTGTGATGGCTAGAATGAGTGTTGTAGGACCGGCCCCCGGAACTCGATTCTTCACCTCTTGGGCAAGTTCTGGCAAATATCAGTCTTGATTTATGCATCTGGTTTGACTACGTACTACGTACGCCATTGTAAACCCTTTTGGGAAAGGCTGTATTGACCAGATACCAAAGCTTTCAATATTCACTCGTACGATATTTACAGCTTCAGAAAGATAAAAATACTAAAACCCGACCAAACCAAATACACTGGAAAACCGTCGTTCAGTCACATACTGAAATGAAATCCCCATGGCTAGACAGTTTGGGTCGCCGGCCGAAAAATGGGCCCGTGCTTCTCCCTCATCCCATTCAAGCAAAACCATTCGGTCTATCGATCTGTTACACCTCGAGTCACTCTTCACTCCTAAGGTGATCAGTCCAGCCCATGTTACCCAGGGTTGAGCTGTGTGATTTCCAGAACGAGAAGTGGACTCATCATGGCCCCGACGGTGCTATCGCCAGCCTCACCGGTAGAGCTACTCCACTACATCGTCACGTTCCAGGCCTACCCAACCACGATCCTCATCTGTTACCCGCGAGAAGACTTCATCACAAACCTCGTATCCGAAGCCCAAGAAAGCACACCTGAAGGAAACCATCGATCCCCCGAGGAGCGGCGTTCTCTTGCCCTCCTCCCGGCGACGCTCTACCAGACCGCAGTCGCCCGCCACCTCCGCATTCTCTTCATCCCGACAGTAACACATCTCCGCGCGTACCTCTCCGCCTTTAACCCATCCGACTCTCTGACGCCACCACCTCCGAATTATCCGCCGCCGTCATCCGGGAAGCGCCAACCGCCTCTGCTTCTAGTCTACGGTCTCCTCAACCTCCACCGCGACTCCAGCGAGTGGAGCGCCCAAGGCCTCAGCAACTCGGCCGCCGCACTCCTGGAAGCTGCACGGCGCACCGACTTCAAGCCCGTCATCGTCGAGCCAAAGGGCGCGGGAGGACATGCCGACTTCAAGGCTGTCCTGCGGGACGACGTACCCGTCCTGAGTGGAAGCTCAAGGAGGGACGAGGGCGTTTGGACGGGAAGGACTGTCGAGGTGAAACGGGTTTTAGGGCGATGGTTCCGTCTGCAGACAGGGCAATGGGATGTTTAAGATAGTGTCACGAATTCTTCAATCACCAATTCTTTCGTAGAGAACCAAAAAAAAGGTTTCATTGCCTGCCATCATGAAAGATATCCTCCGTTCCAGTCACTAACGCCAAGCCCGTGGTATCCTGATAACTCATGTCTTCGTAGCAAATTCGAATAATAAACCGACCGGAAAAGAAAAACGGCACGCGTCAGCCTTACAAGGCTTGCTCCATCTCGGTGATGTAAAGCTTGATGTGGGAATCCATCTTGAGAAACTCGTCGTAGGCGCTGTGGATCTCGTTCTCAATGTTCTCCTTGAGGTCGAGCATCTATCGTCTTGTTAGCATCGTGTTCCCTAGATCAGCGGTGGCGTGCGGAATGTACCTTCTTCTCAGTCTGCTCGATGCGGACACGGCGTCTCTCGATATCCTTGCCTTTGTCCGTCCGCTCCTCGGTCAGCTTGCGATGGACGGCACGAAGCTCTTCCATCTTCTCCTTGGCTTCCTGAGCCTTGGCGGAACTCTGCTCGCGGAGCTTCTTGGTGCGCTCACTCCACTTGAGCAGCTGTCGCTGCAACAGCGCCTCTGTGCGCTCGACTTCTCGCACGTTGTTACCGCGCTCCGACAGGGCATCGCGCTGTTTGACATTCTTCAAGTTCTCCTCCTCCTCCTTGGCCAACTCGACGCCAATCTCGTCGAGGACCTTGATGCAAGACGCCACATCCGTAGACACGACGGAAAAAGAATCGGCCGAAGTCTGCAACGCGCGCGAGCGGCGGTCCAGGGCCTCGATCTGCGCCTTTTCGCTGTTGAGCGCGTTGCTCAGCTCCGTGAGGGTTGCCTGCAACGCCGAGGGGCTCTGCATGACGTAGGGTCGCAACTTTGCGCTTTCCTGTTTCATGACCAGCTTCTGCGCCGTCTTGTCTTCCAGTACCGTCGTAAGCTCCGTCTTCTTGACTTTGGCGTCTTCCAGACGGGCCGCCACGCGCTCCTGGTTCCGCCGCAGCTCCAGTAGCCTCTGCTTCAACTCCTCGTTGCGCGTCGTCTTCTCGCGCACCTGTGCTTCCATCGCCTTGCGGTTGTGCTTCATGTCGACGAGGCGCGACTCCATCTCCTGGTTATCCGAGTACAAGCTCTCGATACGCGACTTGGTGGTCTCTGCCTTGTTGAAGTGCTCATCGATGACGCTGGTCTGCGACTCGCGGAACCGGACGAAGTTGATGAGATAGCTGAAGATCTTGACGAGACGGTCGTGTGACGGCTTGTACAGATCATTGAAGCCGAAGTCCTGGATACCGCACTCGGAAAGTAGGCGGCGGAGGGAGACGTAGAAGCCCATCAGGTTACGGGTGTCGGGAGGGACGACGTCGGCGTACTCGCCGCAGATGTCCTCGGCGGCGGCGCGCATGGCGGGCTCAACGGTCTCGCGGGTCGCGTTGAGAAGCAGCTCGGCGAACCATTCGAAAATCATCTGGACTTGGAGAGGGTTGGGCTTTTGGAGGTCGGCGACAGTGAAGGGGATGCCGATGTCTGTTATGCAGCCGACAATCTCCTTGTCCGGAAGACGCATGAACGCGTCGGCTTCATCTTCTTTCTTGCGGGTTCGCGACTGGGTCTGTGTCGGTGGAATAATGCTCATTCGTGGGTTGTAGGACATTTTGGGCGGCTTTGTCGAGATCCTCGATCAGGGTGAAGACGCGATGCGCTGCTGCCAACGGCTGCGAAATCGAGTAACTGGAAAATACCGATCGGGTGGTGTTTGGCGGTTCGGGTTGTGGTCAAAAGATTGGATTACCATAAACAGCCTAATCGTTGTTGTTGCTCCGACAACACTCACTCCTCCCCTTATCGATAAGGCGGGGGGCTAGATAGTCACGTGTCTTAGCTGAACGAAACTTCCGGATTATTCCCGAAGCCCGGAGTACAGAGCCTGTCTGCCCTGATTTCCGGATAATTGCCTACCCACCTACCAACTATCCTTACCTAGATACGTAACAGTAGGTATCTAGAGCATTAAGGGACCAGCAGACGGTGACACGGTGACAGGCATCCGGGAGCCCAACGCAGAGTTCAACGTCCAGACATTCCTCAACGCCGCACTGCCGATTCGCCAGAGTTACAGCACAGTCCACGTTGTCACTCGTTGTTCCCAGTGTACGAGGAACCCCTGCCGAAAGCACGTTATGCGAGAAGCTTCTCAGCAGTTGGGGGACAGGCGTCACACCCTCTTATGCACCCTTTCTCTCGAACTCAATTCAGACTCGATCGAGCGAGGTCAATGTTGTACTGGTACGAAAGCGCCCTAGTTATGCATCCACTTCGCTTAAGGACAGACGCCGTATATTATCTGTTGCGCAAATTAATATTGGACGCAGACCAAAAGGTCCAGCATATCAGAACTCCAGGAACGTCCGCATCCCATGTACTCATTCAATGGCACATGGCTAGTTTCCATGGCTAGACGTCGGGGTGCCGCCTCTCTCGACATAGTGTACGCTACGTAGGAAGAGCCCATTGGACGATGCAGAACAGAGAGTGTTAGTCTAAAACCGAAAAGGCCTCGACAAGCAGATGTGTACTCACACCCTCGCGGATCGCGAAGGCCGAGATCTGCACTGAATCCTAGCCAGTTTTCGTCAACCGCCCAAATGGCGTCCAGGCATTCCTGGTTCCCTCCGAGGCAGTCCGTCAAAGCGGTGCTCGGCGAACATGCAGGCTCTAACCTTTCACCTCTACCTCTACCTCATCAAACCGCTGCTTTGGGCCACAGGGGGCCATCTCATACTGCATTGCGCTATGCTACCGGCATCCCATCGACTGACACCTCCCTGTGAAACATTCTTCCGGTGGGCACAGCCATTGGTCAGAGAGAACGGCTGAGCATGAAACATACTGGAATTACTTTTCGGGGTGTCCCAGTTTAGCGTGGCTGCCAGGCATCAGGGAGCTTTTCATCAGATGAAAGGGGGCTCTATCACAACGACTATTGGCCGTGCTGTCACAGTTACCAACCTGCCAACTTACCATTATGCTCCGACAGCTCGTGCATGTCCGTACCTTTGGTTCCGCAACGACCAAATGGCTGATGCCTCTGCTGATCGCTCTTCGGATATCAGCCGGACATCCAAGGTAGGCAGTGAACCCCCCCCAAACTACATGGGCGACAGTTAGCATTGCCTTTTCGTCCGTCGGAGGGCGTCAGGTCGTGCCGGCGTCGTGCATAGGCCGCGACTAGTTTCGATGAGCATGCTCGAGCGACGACGGCCGGTTAAACATGACAATCCTGGCTTTCCATCTGTCAGCTTGACGAGGGAGGGTTGGCCCGCCCTTGAACGACGAGAAGTTTGCACAGCAGACATGTAGGAGCCGCACTGTTCTTTTCCCGGCGCGATAGCAACAGCCCGAGTACACAGCACTATGTGGTTTGGCCCCCATGGCTTTATTTGACCCTAAACTCACAGACAGACGCTGCGCCTGCCTGTCTCCCGACACATTGGGAGAGCATGCGCTTGCAGATTGAACGTCTTGAACCAATTAAGGGACCTCGGAGGTTGAGCTTGAGCAGTCCCGCCCACCTACTTTCAGGGGAGGATCGCCAAGCATCTCCGAGCAAGCAGCTCTTACACATCTTGTCGCCGTCCTGCAGTGTCTGCAACACCATGCAGCAGCAGTAACATTGTTCGGACTTTGCACCACATATCGAGTCCGACCGATAGGTACGAAAGAGAAACGATGCGATCGACACCTGCAGATGGCTGGATCACTCAGGAGATATGAGGTCTGAGCACAACGTGGTTGATCGTGTCTCGCATGCAACTGTGTCAGGGTCGTTCAGCCGCTGGTAGGAGGCAATGTATTACGGCATGAATTACGCATCTGGAAGTCGTGGGAAAAGCACCACCCGAATCGAGATGGAATCCGGGTTTGAGGCTGATGGATGACGAACTACGAACCCGAACCACACCCTATATGTGTGAGCACATATTCGTACAGAGTACAGAGTAGAGCAGGCTAGGAAGGTCAAGACGGAAGGTCCCCCGGCGCAATGACGTTGTGATGGAACGCCAATCTTGAGAAGATCGCCCTCCCAAGGCGCTTACGAACTGCAACCCTGGTCAGGCCGCCGACCGACCGGAGCGGACTGAGATGGGTACTGAAGTTTCGATCCGTGGTGATGGAGTTGCTGCAACATGTACATTTGCAGCCCACGGCGCAATAGCTGCATCTGCAACGCCAGTGCGACGTCGTGACTCTTTTGGACTTGGCCATCGGTCGGTTCCTCGTCCCTGATGGGATTTTTTGTTTGCCTTGTTGCGCGCCGGCGCCGGCGGCCATGACATAATGGCTAAAACTTTACCGCAGTGAGGGGACCTCGGACATTGACGTTGCTCAACAGAAAAGGATAAGACAACGATGACCAGGCCTCTCTCTCTCTCTCACAGCCGTATCGTTTGCCAGCAAGTCTGAATGTGGTTTTCCGTAACGAACAGGAAGAACGAGACTCATTCAACAGCAAAAGAGATGCGAAAGTTTCAACGTTGCAGAGCAGACCGTCATGCGAGGCGATGACAACAGA
>JASUDE010000220.1:64293-76942 GCA_034509685.1 Colletotrichum cereale | reverse complement strand
ACCCCCGAGGAGAGCGCCGGTCCCGGAACCCCAAAGCGAGGGCTGACCCCCGAGGAGAGCGCCGGTCCCGGAACCCCAAAGCGAGGGCTGACCCCTGAAGAGAGCGCCGGTCCCGGAACCCCGAGGCGAGGGCTGACCCCCGAGGAGAGCGCCGGTCCCGGAACCCCGAGGCGAGGGCTGGCCCCCGAGGAGAGCGCCGGTCCCGGAACCCCGAGGCGAGGGCTGGCCCCCGAGGAGAGCGCCGGTCCTGGAACCCCAAAGCGAGAGCCGGCTCCTGAAGAGAGCTCCGGTCCCGGGTCCCCGAGCAGCCCCCGAGGAGAGCGCCGGTCCTGGGACCCCGAAGCGAGAGGCGGCTCCCGAGAATGAGCCCCCGTGTCGGGCATAGAAAGCGAGAGGTGATCAAAAAGTCCGACATGCCGCCTGCGCTCCTGCCTCAAGCTAGGCCTTCAGCCTTACCCGCGATATCCTGTAAAGAGGCTATCTGGGGATTGATGGGTCGATTGAAGACGTCTGGGGCATCGAAGTTGGAGAAGAGTTACGGCTCTGAGGGCGAGCACATGATGACGACCATGAGCCGTTAGTCAGATCAAACAGCAGGGCGTAGGAAAAGTAGGGTGGAAGATGCTAAATTTCAGGAAAATACCATTAGGAAACAGTGCCGCTACATATGTGCGAATAATGAGTGAAACACGTAGCGAATGGCACGTGATAAGCTTACCGATATCAATTTTCCCCCATTAGGTTGTCCTAGTTTACTTGGAACATTCAAAATTGATGCCGCTTACGTTTCCGTATACAATACCACGTTTGTATTTGACAACGCACCCACAACCTCGTGAGAAACCCCGAGGAGAAGAGAAGAAGAACACAAGTACATGTACCGTACAAGTTGCTCCGGATGTCTCATCCTACGAGCGACGTTGAGACAGGAAGGTACCAACAAACAAAGCGGGAGCCTAGTGTTGCCTGAAACAACTGGTATTGATATACATACATGCTTCGTGGTTAGCTTCCATAACCCGAGTATCATGCAATGCACAGCCATGAAGTACCGGAAGAGTTGACATAATATACTGCTGTTCATTCGAACAAACCCTCCTCCTTGCCCGGCTGTAACCTCCCTGAGTCCCATAGACGGTTAATTACGAAGCATTACAGGTTGGCCTGTGTTGACCCTATCAATGCTAGTGTACGTTTCTATGCTTTCTACTCAAGTTATACATGCAGGCGACCTATGCCTTAATACTAATAATAACCGCACACGCAGTAAAGAGATTGTGCTTGGTGTATAGAATTTACCGCCGGCTCTGCATCGTATTTTTGAAGCAATAGATATACGGGCTTGCAACAGTTATAGTTACTGTTGAAACATACGCGTGGGCTGGTTCTAGGTTGACCAAACAGCCCGGATGCTTAGGGTCCTGTGGGTCGAGCGTTCGATCTCCTTTCCACCAACAGCCCACATAAACCCTGTGCTTGGTTAATGAAACCAGGTCTTCTGCAACTTCGAAGCAAGTTGTTACTTCGGTCGCGGCCTTGCTAGATTGCTGGATGATGGGTATTGAACATATGCACAGTTGAGAATTTGAAAAATGTTATTCAAAAAGAAAAGAGAAAAAGGACTTTATTGAGCTCTCCGGACCCCATTGCGACCCTTGTGTAGAATATGCACAACTAGTTGCCGTGCTACCAGTCAACAGTCAACTGGTCAGCCATCATGCACAAATGATGACGAAGACGATGTTAGCATACTACTGTCCTCTGGTTAGTTGGACTTTTGCTGTGGTATTCAAGAGCCTCTTTAAGCATATAATTGCCACAACGTTCTTTAATTAGTCGATCTTCGTGACACACCGGAGAAGCATAATGAACACTCGAGGACTAGCGTGCGACTTACGACAAGTAATCTCAACCCGTTGGCTTGATGTTAAGCGCTTGAACCAGTTGCTAGACTTGCCTCGGTAACTTGGTGGCTTGCTCTACAGGGGTCTACTGACTCTTGGCACGATATCGTTTCCATATCAACTCGACTATGTCGACCAATAACGACTCTTTAATAAAACACTATAAGTTGTAGACACCTTAGTGTACATTCTGAAGCAAACATACCTCAGCTCGCGTGTTGCAACAGAGCTTACCTGATAGGAGCTTTTAAAGGAAAAGAAATCATACGACTGATCTTACGAGAACAAGTGAGACCATTTAAACTGCTATTGCAACCCTCCGAGACACTCTAAACACTATCTGGACATTTCACAGACCACCACATACTTTATAGCTGTTTGTCTTTATACGCATATGCCACTTGGTCAATGAGAACATCAATGCCGAGTCAACATCCCGGTTCGACTCGGTAAAAATAGTCTCGTAGGGATGAACATTGCTCCCGGGGGACTTTTTGTGCTATAGCAAGTCTCCGGAATCCCGATGGGTCTTGCAGTACTCTTCCACGCCGTCCTCGGAGTGCAGGGCGGTCATCATGGCGTCAACCTTGTAGCCGGTGTTCATAGTCAGCCCGGTCGTCCCAACCTGGGCGTGGACGGCCGCATTGCAGTCTCGGTAGCGCTTGTTGGTGTCCAGAACGAAGTTTCGATAGACATCTGCGTGAATTATTGGGTAGGGGAACCTTTTGCTCAGTGGGTGCATACAGCAAGCTTGAGCCCGTTCTTTCTGCCCCTGAGACGAATCAAACGGTTGGCAATGGGATTGCTGACAGTAGCTGGACTGGCGGATGTGACTTAAGAGGTTCCCATCATAACAGACATCATGATAAGCCTGGCCGTTGGTTCTTTAAGACAATGCCTTGGCCACGTGCTTGTGTAGGAGGAGCATGGGTCTCTTCTCTTGACCTTTCCCTGCACGCCCGCTGCAAACTTTGAGGTCGGGCGACCTTGACAGTCCCGAGGCCCACCATGTCTCTGGTCGGTGTAAATGATATCAGCTTCACCTGATACAGAACCCAAACCGATCCACAGCATTTCATCTAACATGAACCAGGCACAGGGCCGTGGCAACGAGCGGGGAACGAGCGCGTTGTCGAAAGCCTACGACCAGCTCGGCTTGGAAGCCGTTCCGCATGAATGACTGAGGCCCGCGCAAGACTGGTCCAGGCTTCGAGTCGTCAACGACTACTATCACGAAGATGGCAGCAAATAGGTGGTATACCGGAACAAGGAATACGAAGAGATACCCGTGGTAGCCAGCGAGACCGTGATCGATCCCGCCGCATTGCTCCCGCGGTGGTGTGCACGCAACGCGAGGAGTCTCCGGAACCGGGCCGACAGTCGACGGCCGAAGCGGCCCCCACCAGCACGCCGACCGCTAACGTGACGGTCGCGTGACGTAAGAGCCTGGATGCTGTTTGTACATAAGTGTAAACAAAGCTAGTTTGACGTGAATGATGAGATGCTCCATGTGCCAAAACTGGGTCCCTTGCAGTGATCATACTAAAGATCTTGGGAACATGATAGCACAGTGAGTTATGGTTCGACACAGCTGATAGATGGAGGGAGGATGGCGAGGTCACCAACGCTTTTCGATGAACAACAGGCGGCAATAAATCAAGGTTCAAGGCGACCGAACGTTCGAGGTTGGCTGCCTACCCGAGCGGACCAGCACAATCCCGCGTGGTATACATTGCCGCCCGAGTTGCGTACCGTATCAACCAGTTGTCGAAACATCATGACGTTACCAGGGATCCTACAATGAAGCGTCATCTCCCAGCCGTTGCCGTATTCTACACTCACAAAGTAGCTGGGTTGACCCGACGGCCTCACGAGGATGAACCATGTCCGCATGTCAGCTAGGGGTATTATAACAAAAGTATACTCCGTATCCCGAGAGGGAAACCCTCCCCGGTACGTGGAACAGACGGTCCGTGAGCGGTGCCAAACCCGGTTTCCCGGATTTCTGTCGTTGAGGGCATTATGTCATTTGGAGGGGGGAGAAGGGGCCGAGCAGAAAAAAAACACACTCTCGAGACCCAGAAAAAAAAACCAAATGCGATGATGAAGCCCTGGCTACCGCGACTCCCGAAGTCAGCCCAAGAACTGCGGTCCGAACCCACATATGATGGAGATGCGCCTTTGGGCAGAAACCAACGAATGGGCGGACAAGGGGGCGGCGGTGGGTGGCCTAGATGGGATTTCTGTCGGCGGCCATGAATCATCTGCCAGTCTACCAGTTTGCCATTGATCTCATCCCTCCGTCTCATTCGGTACCGAACTCAACTCAATCCCCCCTCTCCTTCAACGAAGACTGGGTTTGGGCCAAAATGAGGATGGACGGCCTCCTTTCACTGCCCCCCCCCCCCCATCTCCGGCACGTACACGTGACGCCACTCGCCGGCCCGGCAGTTCCTTTCGATCGGGGGGTTGAAAGTACAAGTCCAATCACCCCGATGGGACACGACCAGAGAGATGAGATGCCGCCGAGAAGCCAAGAACCCGAGCATCCTCCCATGGCGTCAAAGGATGGGCGTCTACTTCGAGCGATGCTACTGGTAGGGCTCTGACTAGTGTGTTTTTGGCGGCTGATCCAATCCGGTTGGTTGGCTGTTTGGTCAGTCAACCACACTTACTGCATAGGTACCTAGGCAACTAAGGGTACGACTATCTGACGACTACACACGCCTCTCGCAAAGGCCATGTGGTGTACTCCGTATGTACATGTAATACTCACCATAGCACTACTATAGTGTATCAGTACACGTACTGGTACACACACACACGCACACGCAGAAACATGCGCGAGAAAAGCCCAAAGTATAAATCCCGAAAGAAATGATCGTCAGGGGCCTTGAACATGACACACCAGTCCCCGTTTTACGTTCCCCAGCGCACCCACTCTGCCTGGCCAAGTAAGCCAGAGTCGAGAAAGCAGCCCGAACGCTTCCCCACGTGCGCTTGGAGGCCTTTTTCTTCTCTTTTTTTTTTTTTTTTTTTTTTTCTCTCTTTCTTTCTTTCCCCTCCCCATTGCTCCCTACCCCTCCCCTCCCATATAGTAAAGAGAAAAGATGGAGATTCGATCGGGAGGCGAAGAACCAAACCCCGCAAACAAGGCACATTTCTTGTTTTGCTGCTGCCAAGACTACCTCTTGGGGGGGCGGGGGGTTAGTTATGGGTTGATCGGTTGATACGTAAGGGAGACGAGAGATAATTGCTCACCCAATCGTGACACGTCAGGTGACCTGACACATGGCCACGCCGCACCCTCACACTTCTTCCCCAGAGAAGTAGGATGTTGGTCGGGGGAACGGCACTAACCATGTCTTTCTGGGCCGGTATCTACTGCGAGTTCACGGCCCGTCTGTCACCTCTTCCCAGCCTTCCCCCAGCAAGTCAAGCAGTCAATGCGATCTGAGAGCAGTGTTATTATGAGGTCATTGAATGCTCGGTTACTACGCCTATTTCCTTCGAGTGAATCGAACAACGCTTAGCAGAGGGGGAGATATATCCAACAAGACAGCCTCCAACACTTCATCTCCCCGAGAGAGCCCCGCGGGAGGTTTAAACACGCCCCCAACCCAACCAACACATCCAGAAATCAAAGCGTTGCCCTCGCGCGTATGCCACGGGGGCTTCCCAGAGGACACGAGCCATGTTATTCAACAGTAATATTCCGAATAATTGCCCATTTGTAGAATCCCCCAGGAAGGCCCCTCGCTAGCCACATAATATGAGGGGCCATGTACTATACACACGATATGGATAAAGGGGTAGGACGCGGACTACCATACTCCGCCGCAACTCTTCCATCAGACGTCGTTAAATAAAAAAGGGGGGTATTCCCAATCGCCGCCATTGTTTTTCGCCAAGGACAAGAAAACATCTCGGTCGGCCAAAGACCTCCGGTGAAAGGGATCCCTAGAAGCGAAGATACCCAGTGGGGTTGATTGGCGGACCGGGGACGTTTTGTGTGGCTGTACGTGTTGTGTGATGTGGTATAGCATGATATGATGTGCGTAGTCGGCGATGCGATTGGGGGAGAGAGGGGGGGGAGGTTATCCCGTCTCGAGACAAGTGATCCCGCCCCCAGGTTGGTGATATCCAAAAAAGTTGTTCTAAAATGGAATGCAAAAGGAGTGGACGGCGTAGGGGGTTGGGTTCCGTGGCCGACGGCGGATTTTAGGTCCCATAAACACAGAGAGATGAATCCAACGCAAACCCATATCATAATTCCGAGATATGTTCCCTACACCATGATACATATGAAATCCGACGACACTGGTCGCTTTCGGAAGACGCTCCCGAGTGAGCCAGCGCCGGGAGATTTGAACACCTCTAAACGCCATCGATGCCAGAATGTCGAAAAGTAAAGTAAGTAGCCAGAGGCCAAGTCGTTCGTCGTCATAGACGTGAGATGCTCGCTCATGCGTTGGTAACCTTGAAAAGGGGGGGTTCCCCGGTTAGCTTCAGGTTCATCCCATCATTCATCCAGAGTCTATATCAACTTACTCGGAGAATCTTCCGCGAGTAATCTTGGTTGTCAGCAATGCTACCGTCGCTCATGCGTCGGTGAGCAAGAGTGGGGTCCATGCGGGAGTCGCTCATGGACATGCCGCTGCTGCTTGGGGGCTTGGAGCCGCCAATAAAGGCGTTCACGGCAGCGTTGCGGCGGTGCTCCTCCTCGATCTCGGCATTGCGTCTCCGACGAATCAAGAAGAAGACGCCGCCAACGATAGCGGCGATGACGACGACGCCAACGACGACGCCGGCGGCGATGCCGGCGGTGTTGGTGCTGCCGCCCTTCTTCGAATCCCCAGTCTCGGTGGGTGCTGCCGATTGGGTGGGGGTCTCGATGATTGTCTCGACGGCACCGGCAGGTGTCGACGTGGGCGTGCTGGCAGCTGATGAGGTGGTAGTCGCAATCGTGTCGTCGGGAACAACGAGTTTGAGACCGGTGTTGAAAACGGAGTAGAATAAGCCTCCTTCTATACCACCGCCTGTTATTTAGGTCAGTACTGTTACGATCTGCAAATCTCGAGGGGTCGCATCAAGCTAGGTCAAGACATACATGCTTCGTCGGGGTAAAACGGGCAGGGGAAGTGGCACTTCTGGTCGTCGACGACGGCGCTTGCTGGGGGGTAGGAGTCACCGCAGTAACAGTCTTCGCCGTTCAGTGCCATGACGTTCTTCTTCTGTACGAGCTTGCACTCATCATTGCATGATCCACTGCTGATGCCCTGTTTGGGAATGTACTTCTCCCATGTTGTGGCATTCATGTTGTAGCAGCCGTGCGAGGTGAGTGCAGATGGTAAAGGATCCGTTTTGGGCTTCTGGACGCCCTTGGTGGAGCTGGTAGTTGCCTGGGCAGAGGCGAAGCCAAAGGCCATGACGGCCAGAGCAGCTACTGAGTTCTTCATTTTTGCAGTAGAAGAGAAAGAAAAAAAGGCTGGCGTCGAGGGTATAACGAGTGCGTGAAATAAAAGGTCGAACGGGAAAGGCGGGTATCGAGTCGATTCCAGTGGAGGTCGCCGATTGAGACACGTCGTGATGTTCCCGAGTTCCCACCGGATCCAAGGGGCTCGATGCACAAAAAGTCGGTGCGGTTTCAGTCGGCCACTGTTATTTCCACACTTTTCAAAGTCCAAACAACGTCCTCGAAAATCCAACCCGTTCGATTAATAGTTGTCGGTCGATCGAGTAGCGATGCGGTCGATGGTTGGTGTGATATTGATGAGCGAGTGTGTCGGACGGTTGTTGGGTCGTGCGGGAAACAGGGCGAGTCCTAATGAATGTGTGGGCACCAACGGCCTCGTGGTTTGTCTCTTTCTCTCTCTTTCTTTCGTGTCGGGCTTGTAATCAAGCGTCTTGTGCGTTTCTCCTTCGAAATCCTCTCTCTTGCTGGAAAGGAAAGGAAAAAGATATCACGGAGAAAATGGCATCGAAGGAGAGGGCGAATGAACAAGGGAAAGGAGGCGGGAGATTGAAGATGAGTAACAAGGCGATGGAAGAGTAACAGGCTTTGGGGGGAGGGGAGGAAATGAACGAGTGACAGCGGGCGGGTGGAATTGGAGGGAATGGCTTGTTTTGTTGAAAAGAGGGAAACGAGCACGGAGTGGGTTGAGATGAGGAGGAAAAGCGAAATTACGAGTCCACTTTGCGGCATCCCGGGGGTCTTGGAGGGTGTGCGCCAAGAAAGCACACCCCTAGCCCCACCCCCTTCCTCTCTCTCTCTCTCTCTCTCTCTCTCTCTTTCCCTTTCTCTACGCAGTAGGAGTACTTCGTACCAGTCTTTCTTTCCCTCTCTTCGACGGTACTTGCCTGGGATTGGGTCATCACACATAGTACTATTCCTTCCCCTTCTCTCTTTCTGCATCTGCTTTGCCTGTGGATGTATGTAGGTAGATGTAAAACGGCATAACCAGTCCATGGGGGACCGCCTTGGCTACGTCCCTCAGTTGCATAACCAGTCCGTCCCATACGAGGAGCGGATGCGACGGACAGTTAGGGCGGGCCAGATCAGGCTAGGCGGCACATCCGAGGCAAAAACGGCTTCCCGTCCTGCCATCTGGTGTGCATGTACTTACTCTGTACACTTATCCGTACCTATGGATGAAATACACAGTATCAGTGCATGCATAACTCTCCAGACTCCGGAGCAGTTTACTTGGGAAGAAAGATCCCTCCAGTCCACCACTACTAGGTACTGTTCTGTGAAGGGGGAGGCGGACTCGTGCTGGGAGAAGCCTTGGAAAGCGCGCCCAGCGAGTGTACTGTACACGGTACTCTGTAGCAAGCACCGGTATCAGCCAAGGGACTCCCTGGCGTGTCGCCCAAAGGCCCGGAGAGTGTCTGATGGTGACTGATGCAGAGAGAGAGAGAGAGAGAGAGAAGAGTCTTGGGGGAAGGAAAGCCCGCTGCTTCAGGCAGAGTCTTGGAGGGAAGCTGAACGACAACAACTTGACACGGCCACGGTCCAATGGTTGCGTGCCGCGCCTGGCGAGGGACCCCATCCGGACGGGTTTGATTGGGTGGCATGTCTCGATCTACTGTCCAGGTACGGTATCTCTGTGGTGGTGCGACAGGGGCTCGCGTTTGGGGTCTTCCCGGTCGAGGATCCAGGAACCAGAATTATCATCAGGGGCGCAGTTGACCACGCAGATCACGGGCTACATCGGGGCGGTCGGCAGTACTGAGTACAGTCCGAGAGCCGCGGTGGCTGTTAGTCCAAAAGGTAGGAAACCCCGCGCATTCCATAACATACAGGATCGTCTTCGGTACGCGCCATTGCAAGCCATTGGCTAATATGTACGTACCCGTACTACCTGAGTTCCTGCTATGGTAGCAGTACACTACTTACAGCGTACGCACGCCACTCTCCACGAAGTCCCTAGTGCACCATGAGGTAGAGTGATCAGATCCACTTTCCAATTAAATCTTTCGCTAATGCAACACACCACCGCAAACTTGGCCGTGTGCGTGTGATGCCGCCTGCCCTGCCCTGCCCTGCAGAGGGATATCGCGCGGACCTTCATAAATCGGGGATTTGTGCAGTGCACGGAAAGGGGGAGGCGGTGAATAACTTGACACACACCCGCTACATCATCGTCGCCATGTACCACCCCCCCCGACTTGTGAATGGCTAATGCTGGCCATCCAAACTGACAGAGCACCAGCTTGTGAAACCAGCTCTTTACGGCTAGAGACAGAGACAGTCGTTGGAGGCGGACATCCGATCCGCCGTTGTTGCCCAGCCGTTGTCGAACCGTCGTCGAATTGTCAATTGGCTCATCACAGATGGATACTCTGTATCCGTGCCGTCGCGCACATAGTATCCGTCGGGCGTCTACTACGCAGTATGTATGATCTGGCTGCCACGCGAACCCAGAACGGCCCTCATCGACGAGGTTTCCCGTCGCCGGGAGTCCAGGGGCCGCGTGTATGACGCTGATTGTCAGGGTGTCACGCGCATGTGCGTACACATGGTATGGAGTTGGCAGCCATTGAATGTTGAATAGGTACGGATACACAGAGAGGGGAGGGAGAGGGAGACGGTACAACATGTTCGCTGTACCGTACGCGTCCGGAACCAGGTACCCGACCGCCTGTGCGACGAGGGAGGGAGGGGAATGTACATACAGGTAGGTAGGAAGACGCCTGCGCACTGGCGTCCGTTGCATCTTTTTCTTGCCTGTTGGTGCTACGATTACCTGTCGATACTATGTCTGTACCTGACAGGATGAACCCCAACCAAACCTTCGTTCGGCCGTGCCATTTTCTCCCAGTTCCCCTTGCCTTCTTTTGGCAGCGTTTCCTTCCTTCTTCGTCGCGAAGCTCGCGGACCGGCTGAGCGTGCGTACATGCACATACAGTCCAAGTATATGGGATAACACTGAACGAACGAACGAGCGAACGGCCTGTTCCATGACTCCTTCCCGTCTGACTGACCGTTCGGACGGACTTTTTTTGTCTTTTCCCTCCCGCTTGGATCGCCCCCCAACGGTGCAGTAAATTTGCAGCGTGTCCCCTGTAATGACCGGACGACAGTGGACGACGGATGCTGGAACAACGTTTGATGGGCGGTTCAAAGCGGGCTCCAGGGAGGCCAGGGAGGAGAGGGTTGTTGCTGGTTCGATTCTGCTGCTGCTGCTGCTGCTGGGCTGGTGTTTCTGATCATCGTCGATGGGCAGGCAAGAAGTCTCGAAGCCAGCCGAACGACGAACTTGTGAAAACGAAACCCGCCTAGCGCCAAGCGGCCGCCTCCAAAGTCGCAGCTTGAAACGTGAAACGAAGAGGACTAGACGGCGGTTCTTCTTCTTCTTCCTCTTCTTCTTCATCCTGACTTCGGCAACACCGTTCATTTACGAGTATTAGGTAGACAGTGCCGCCAAGATGGCCGCCCCGAGGCGAGGCGCATTACACGTTGTCAGCGCTCTACGCCCTACTATGTAGAGCCAGGCAGCAAAATGGGGTTGTTTGGGCTGTGTTTGTGTCGTGGTGCTGGATCAAGTGATTAAGTCACATTGGTTCACGATGTCTACTCGCCGTCAGAGTCACCTCGCCTGCCTGTGAGTATCCGTACTGCTGTGTGCACGTGGAGTGCCAGGAGCAACAAGGAGGCGGCGAAATTGATCATTGGCGGATAATGGCACTCCCTCGTCCTCCCCCCCTCAGGGTGCGCAACATGTGAGCAGGCAGGATACGAGGCCGGGCGACCGGGCCAAGAGGCTCGGAGAAGGCTTGCAGGGCAAGGAAAAAGAGAGAGGCTTGCAGTATGCCAGTTCGTCGTCCTTAATATCAAGGTTGCCTGCGTGCCCACCATGCCCCCGAGAGAGCAGGTGGTGCTGTACGACTTGTCAACGCAGGCAGGTGGTGTGGCTTGCATTGGCCAGAGAAGATTAGAGAGTAGTCTTGGATTTCCGCCCAACTGATAGATACCGTGAGTAATGATTGTGTATGTGGTATGTGGCCCCCGTTGCTCTTCCTCCTTCTAGTATAGGGAGGCATGACCAGAAGCAGGATGGCACCCAAGCCGGCTATCAGGCGATAATGGTATGAAAGAGAGGGAAAAGAAAGCAAATGACGAGGCATGAAATTCATCCGTCACGGCAGCAAAACGTGTTCGGCTCCCCCGCCCGAGAAGCAGCCCGGAGGAGAAGTCATCCCTGTCCCCAGAATCACAGGCAGATCAAATGCCAGGACACAGCTTGCTGCCGCCGCCGCCGCCACCACCACGACGCTCCTCGGTGGCCATCAATGCGCGCGTCTTTAAGGAGGGCCCTTTGGGGGATGTGAGCGGCGTGAGCAGCTAACAGCTAACTAACAGGACCTATTGATCGAGTGCCATTCCGCAGAACGGAGGGGGGGGGGGTGGGGTTTGCACACGAGACGAAGAGAGAGAGAGAGAGAGAGAGAAGAGTCGCCTAATAGAGAAGCTTGTCCTTGGTTGCATCTGCAAACCTGGGTATTCCATGCATGTATTGCTTGGGATGGCCCCAGGTTGTATTGCTTTTGTTCGGGGGTTCTATATTGCTCCGCATCCCACCCCAAGCACAGCCCCGGTATTCAATTAAAAAAGCCTGCGTCATGTCGCTGTTGGCCGCTGGGCGTCCTTCAGGCGAGAGGAGAGGTATTTGCTTGCCGATGATGATGTCTCCTCTCCAGCGCCCGTCCCAAGAGTCTGAATGGTGTTCTGTGAGTCTGACAGGGAGAACGGGATGGGACGGGGCCGAGCATGGGTCGTAGCCGGGTTCTATTTCCATCCATCCATCCATCCATCCACCCACCCATCCAACGGACGCTATCGAAGCCTACGTGTAGTAGATGGTTTGCCGAGAGGTTGGCGAGGAGCGAAAAGGAGATGATGTTGGATATCTCAGCTTGAAGCCCGGTGCATGCCTGAGCCATTTGCCGTCGTTGGATGGGACGACGGAATCCCGGTATTTCCAATGGTGAGAGGTTGATCGACATTGGTGTGCCCAAGCTGGGACAGAGAGAGACAGAGAGATGTCAAGAGAACTGCATTCTTCGAGAACATTGACTAGTCAGTTCGTTGCATAAGGGATGGCTGTGACTATTCCTGGCAGAGATGAGAGAAAGAGATAGAGATGTGTCTTCTCTAAACGGTAGGCTCCCCCGGGGCTTGCTTGCATCTCTCTTTCTCAGGTAGAGAGAAGGGCGAGTCTTCAGCTTCTTCAGCGTCCGAC